>VZTX01028741.1:146478-430225 GCA_013400915.1 Pardalotus punctatus | reverse complement strand
CGGGGGCGGCGGCGGCGGGGCCGTACCTGACATCGCCTTCCCGGCGCTTCCCCGCAGGTGTTCAACGCGCACTACAACCTCACTCGCCACATGCCGGTGCACACGGGGGCCCGGCCTTTCGTCTGCAAGGTCTGCGGGAAGGGCTTTCGCCAGGCCAGCACGCTGTGCCGGCACAAAATCATCCACACCCAGGTAGGTGGGGGGCAGCCGGGGTGCGGGAGGCGGCGGCCGCCCCTGCTCTCCGCGTAGCCCCCACTGACGGGCCTCTCGCACCCCGGTGCAGGAGAAACCCCACAAGTGCAACCAGTGCGGAAAGGCGTTCAACAGGAGCTCCACGCTCAACACCCACATCCGCATCCACGCCGGCTACAAGCCCTTCGTCTGCGAGTTCTGCGGCAAGGGCTTCCACCAGAAAGGTGAGCTGAGCTGGGACGCGCCGGGGCCCTCGCCCATCATTAGCGGGGATTAAACGCAGCGAGCCCTGCCCGGCTGGGGAAACGAGGGGCGCAGGCAGAGCCGCCGCCGCCGCTCCCAATTACTTTCCCTCTAAGCCGGGCCGCATCGCCGGGCACTGCTGACGGTTCCTCCTAAATGCTTTTTAAATGAAAGGTGCCGGGCCTTGGTCCTAATCCAGAGCCCTCCGTTTGCCGCGGGTCACCGGGCTGACCCTGCCTCTCATTTGTGCCATGCCAGTTGCGCGCTGCTACGCGCTGACGCGGACCGAGTTTGACAAGTGGGACGGGGGTGTGGGGGGAGACACTTCCTAATGCCCCCCTTACCTGTGCACAGTGCGGTCCGGGCACCCTCGGGTAACCCCCTTTTCCACCTTCTTCCTCTTTCGCAGGCAACTACAAGAACCACAAGCTGACCCACAGCGGAGAGAAGCAGTATAAGTGCACCATTTGCAACAAAGCCTTCCACCAGATCTATAACTTGACTTTCCACATGCACACCCACAATGACAAGAAGCCCTTTACGTGTGTCACTTGCGGGAAAGGATTTTGCAGAAACTTTGATTTAAAGAAGCACGTCCGAAAGTTGCACGACAGCGTCTCCAGCGCTCCTCCGCCGCGGGACCCTGGACGCAGCGGGCAGAGCTAAGGGCCCGGCGCGCCGCCACACTCGGACCTGCTCCACCAGGCCAGCACTATTTATCCGAACCAGCCTTTGCTTCTCCGTCTTTTCCCCAGCGAGCTCAGCCGCCGGTAGCAAGCGACCCCGAGCCGCAGTTGTATATAAGAGGAATCTTATTTAATGGCGCGTTGCGCCGCCGGAGCGGGCCAGGACAGGCCGGGCTGGCCGCCCCCCGCCCGGCGCCAGGACAGCGCTCTTTATACGTGTCTGTAAATCTCCATTTTAAATGTACGCTCGAATAAGTGAGGAATATATATATATATATATCTATATCTATCATGGGACAATAAACCGGCCCTTCGCAGGTGTCTCATTTTCCACCTGGGCCCCGGCCCGAGCGGGGACCGGGCTGCACGGCGCTATCCCCCTTGTGAACGCGGCTTGCGGGAGCTGCGGGAGCCGGGCCCTGCCGCTTCAGGGCCGGCCGAGAGCCGCGGGCATCAGAGGAGCAAAACGAGGGCGGGAGGGAGCCGGGCGGCTTCAGAGGGCTGATGCCGCCCCCCGGAATGGGGGCAGAGCCTGTGCAGGACCCCCGGCGGGGCTGCGCGGCCCCGACCGGCAGCGCGAAGGGCTGCTCGGAGTTTCCCAGCGCCGCTTTTCGGGGTCGGTTCATTACAGCGTGTTTAAGCCTCTCCTGAATGCCTATCTTTCCTTGCATGCAGATAAAATGATCTCACGCTTGCTTTCCGAGTAATGACCCAAATTAAGAGAGAAAACACAGACCCTTCAAACCGCATTACATTAATCTAATCACTCCCAGCAGGCCTCAGAAACTCTTTTTGATCAGAATATGGATAATCAAGCACTTGGATTACACTAAATATTCCCTTCTCATCTCCCCCCCTCCCTCACTTTTAATACGCAAGTGTCTATTCCGGCCACGTCGTTAGGAACAATATTATTCTAGCGGAGAAAGGAGATTGAGGCGGCCGGGCGTGTGCGTGCTGCTCGGGCCGGGCTTGCCAATGAAGAGGGGAACGAGAGAGGCACCGAAATGCCTGGGGACGGCATAATGGGGAGCTCACCTTTCTCCGCTTAATTGAGTGGTTAAATAGAGGGAGGCGAGGACGAGCACAGCTAGCCGCCGAGCACAGGAACGGGAGTCGACCCCTCGCTCCGGGTTTCTGGATTCATTATTAAGCTACGGTGTTCCGCGCTCTCCACGGAGCGGGCTGGGGGCTGGGGCCGGGGCTGCGGGCCCCACGCTCCCGCTGGAGGGACGGGGCGATTTCAGTTTCTCGGGATTTGCATTTTCCAATGTCTGAAATAGCGTTTTGACGCTTTGAGGAGCGGAAAAGAACGTCCAGTGATCCTGGCAGCGGAGAAAGATGATGACAGAATTTGTTAAAAAAATTTGGGCGAGTTTTAGGTTAAAAGGAAATTTAAAAAAAATAAAAAAAAAAAGAAAGAAAGAAAGAAAGAAAGAAAGAAAGAAAGAAAGAAAGAAAGAAAGAAAGAAAGAAAGAAAGAAAGAAAGAAAGAAAGAAAGAAAGAAAGAAAGAAAGAAAGAAAGAAAGAAGGGGAAAAGAAAAAGAAAAAAGAAAAATGCAAACCCCGCTACCGATAAGTCACCGCTCCGGAAACCCGGTCGGGGGAAACGGTCCCGCAAGTGAAGGGGCTGCGTCTCAACTCCCGGCAGGCGGGAGCCGAGCCCGGCTCTCCCGCCGCCGCGACAGACGGGGCGGGACAACCCACGGGCCGGGGACAGCGGGAGGGACCCCTCTCTCCGTGAGGACACTGTGGCGGGGGAGGCCATGGCAGGACGAGGTCCCGGAGGAGGGGAGAGGGGCGTGGGCATCCCGAGGGGTGCCTATGGAGCCGGTCCCTCTGCCAGGTCCGGGGGAAGCGCCGCATTCTCCGCACCTCGGGCGCCGGGAAGAGGTCTGGGCTGCCAGCCGGGAGCTGAAAGCGGAGCCAGGCGCCGCTGCGGGCCCCACAGACAGCGCACAGGCTGCTTCCTCAGCTCTCCTGATGGGCGAGAGCAGTGCGAAACCCACTCCCGGGAAGGGAATTAAAGAATCGCGTTCTTATCGCATTTTTATAAAAAGTGGCGTTGTTTACAGAGCCGTCTGGGGGGGGAGGGCAGCATCCCCGTCATGGCTAAGGGCATGTTCGGGGCACCCTGAAGTGCCGTGTCGGCCGTCGCTGGTGGGCTTGGTCACCTGGCCCCTCCTGGGGGGCGGTGGGCAGCCCTCCCCGGACCGGCTGTCACTCCGGCTTCCCCCCGATCTCGGACGCACTGGGAAGGGGCAGCGGCATCGCGCTCGCCACCGGCCGGCCCCGGACCCCCCCCAGATCACGCCCGGATCCCGGCACACAGAAGCCGCAGATCGCGGGGGAGGGGCGGCTCTGTCAGACACACACACGCCAGAGACTCCAATTATCTTCTCCCTCACAAGATGTTTCTGCTGTCCACGACTGCTCACACTTCGGCACTCTTGCCAGCAAGCCTCAATAACACAAAACCCGCACAAAAACCCCTCTCCCGGCGCCGCAGCCGCGCACACAACAGATTGAGCGGTGCCGGTGCCTCGGGGGGAGGGTTAGAGGTGCCTCCGTGCAGAGAGCGACGTGCCAGCGCCGCCGTGCTTACCCCCTCGGCCCGCCCGGCCCGGCCCGGCACTTCCCCCGGACCGGGCGGCTCCCAGGTGCGTCCCGGCACCGCGCCGGGCACCGGGAAGCGACCAACCTACAAGGCAGCTGCGTTGCCCTTTTCCCTGCACTCCGCTCTCCAAACGTCTGAGCAACCAGTTTGCTGCTAGAAACATGTTAATTGCCAACGGAGCTCATTAAGGCATGCACATGCAAAACACAGCGAGGGAGATTAAATGGACAAAAGCGCAATAATGAACTGTCAAAAATCGGACCCATCTACACGACCAGGAGCACTCAAGAATGAGGCATTTAGAGGCAACAAAGGATTGTCTGGGACAGGAAGAAAGGACGACCTAGACTTTTGTTTAGTCAACACAATTGATTACAAATGAGAGATTAACAGGATAGCTTCAGAGTTTTTTTGAAGGAGGCAGAAGAGAAAAGTCCAATTAAGTGCACCGAATGTTAACTACATTGATTTCCACGGCCAGCGCTGGAGAAATTCTCATTAAACCATCCCTGGCGATCCCTTTTGGAAAGTAATTTGTCTCCCTGATGGAGCAGAGAAAGAGAGCCGTGTAAAGAGAAAGAAGCGCTAGTTCTTGGCACAATGAGCTTAGGAGACACACTGGAAAGAGCCAAAGGGGGAGTTAATGAGCATCTGACAAGCCGCTTGGACCCGGGCCTGGAGAGCAGCGATGAAAAGATGGAATTGGCCAACAACTATTCTTTATATCAAACATAAAAAGGCCAATCTGAAACAGGGCTGCTCAAAGCTGGTGGGGAAGAAAAGAAAGGCCCCCAGTGAGGGGTGGAGTGGAGGGCTCAACTGCCCCATTGGGACAGGGGAAAAAAATGCACTGGCATGTACCTCTCCGAGCGAGCGGAGCTGCTGGCCTTCGGCACTACCCCCCGGGCGGGCACGGCAGAGTGGGCCCGGCAGCCCCGGCCCCTGATCCCGCTGCAGCCACCCCCGGCCCGGAGGCGCTTGCATAGACCCGAATCGCCCCAGGGCAGCCGAGCTGGATCCAGTTTTACGAAGTCATCCCGCGGAGGGAGATCACCGGTCATCCCAAATCATGGCAGTCCGGCTCTCCCCGAAACCAGCTTTCCTCCTCCCCGGGGCTGCGTTCGCCCGACCCCTCCCGCTGCCCCGGTTGCGGCCCCCCCGGGAGACCGGGCACCGTGGAGCGCAGCGCAAGGCAACGCGCGTCGTGTAGACACGGCTCGCTCGGAGGCTCTTAAATCAGATTAGAGCTCGTTAATAACAATTTTGGCTTAAGTCTGTATTGACTTAGGTTTAGGAATGGCTTAGCACTTTCGCTTAAGTCAACACCAGGGCTAAATTGACACATGCCTTTCCCAAACTGCCGTGTCCCCAAGGACGCCCAGGTGCCCACAGGACTTGTCCTTCTGCCGCTTTAAGCCGTTTTATGGAAATATTTGCATTATTTTTAAGTAAGCCTGCTGGGCCTCGACTGTGCCAACCCACCCCTGTGTGTCATTCAAGAGGGTCCCCTCCAGGGACAGGTTTCATGGGCCTCACCCTCCCAGGGTTGGGATAGGGGCATTTCTGTTCTTTGGGCTCTTGCTGTTCTCACTGCCAGCCCTTGCGGTCCTTCCCCAGCCCTCATAGTGCAGCTCCTGCTCACTTCCTAACACCTCCTGCCTCTCTCCTCAGGTCCCCTCTAACCCCTTCAAATTTGGACCCTGGATACACCTGGAGAGCCAGGGCTGCATGGTCACCCACATCCACATCCAAGTTCTGTGGAGAGTGTAAGGGACCAGAGGCAGCTGCCCCTGCAACCAAGGGAAAAGATGGGACAGTGGGTCCCAGCAGAGGCATTGCCCTTCAGCCAGCACTGACAGCAGCCACAATGAGGGCTACCAGCTGCCTGCCCAGCTACTTTAAACCCATTGAGAGCCACATGCAGACGGGAATGCAAGGGACACGTAGGCCCCGGGGCTGTGCAGGTAGAGGGGTCACCAGCAGGCCATAGCAGTAGGGAAAGGCACCCACTCCTTTTCCTGCGGTACTGGGGGGAGACTGCTTGGTGACACGGTC
The DNA here is from genome assembly GCA_013400915.1 of Pardalotus punctatus. Taxonomy (NCBI): domain Eukaryota; kingdom Metazoa; phylum Chordata; class Aves; order Passeriformes; family Pardalotidae; genus Pardalotus; species Pardalotus punctatus. The sequence continues at coordinate 424,431 of VZTX01028741.1, read as the reverse complement.
ACTCCACACCCTTCCTCTCCTGAAGATTCCTGCACACAGACCTCACACCATGGCCAGCTTTGCCCTAACCAGCTGCCCTCCCACTTCCCCTTGCTGCCATCCTCCCCACCTCCCCTCTCACAGGTATGGTGCTGTGCTGACCAACACCATCACCAGGGGCCTTAGAAAAGACACATAAGGGGGAGGAAGGAAAAGCTCTTCCCAACTAGTTTCTCCTACCTACCCTGATTCTCCAGGTGACTTTGTCCCAGCTTTTAGCCTCACTCATACTCTAATTGCTAACCCTGCCTAGCCCAGAGCCCTAGCCTTGTGCTATGTGTATTTATCTCAGTGATTTATTGCAATTGCTTAATTGATTAAATCATGGGCAACACGTACCCTCAATTACATATTTTTTTTTTTAAGGAAAAAATAAAAAAGGGTGTATTTAGACTTCTGTGCTCTCTGTTTTACGGGCTGCCTCTCCTAGTCAGGTGAAGCTGCAGCTGGGCCATGTGGCTCAGCCCACAGGGAGCCTCGGGCGTGCTCCCCTGGGAGCACAAACAGCCGTTCAATGCGGGTGCTTCAAGTCACCAGTGATCTTAAACTCTGTTTTAAAGTGACTCCGTTAAGAGTGTGTTGAGTCACTGAAGCACCTTATTGTCCCCAGCGGGGACAAAATGCTGTCATACACAGACCTCAGAAAAGGTCCGCTCCCAGAATACTGGATGTATAAGGCCGAACAACACAAAACTTTACTTCTACAAATATTTGCATCTTTCCTGTCTTCTGCATTTGCAGAAGAAGCAGGCTGACGACAAACTTCAAAAGAGATCTGATCCGCGGGCAGAAGTACTCTCAGCCGATGGGACAAGGACTGGGACCTCGCTGGACCCGCTTCGCCTCTCCCAGTTCCTTGCTGAGCCTCTCGGAGCATTCCCGGCTCATTCCGGGCCGCTCCAGCCCGCGGGCAATGCGCACAAACGGAGCCACAGCAGTGGTGGGGGGGGGCAGCGGTAGCCCCCGTCCCAGCTCGCGGGGCGGCTCTGCCAGCGGCGGCCGGCAGCAAAACCCTCGCCCAAACACAACGGGGATGGGCGCTTTGAACTGCTGGGGAGACCGAGGCCACGGGAGCCAGGTATTTTCCCACATCAGCGCCGCTGCCCCGCAGCAATGGACACGATTGTCCTGTGAAGGGCTCAGGCGTTTAAACCGCAGAGAGCACCTGCGACCTCCTGCAGCCGCACTTCCCAGGTCCCGTTAACTGTCTGATACTCCTTCTACTGTCTTCCTCACTGCTGCCAGTTGCCAAGATATTTCACATAAATAGAAGCTTTCTGATTTATAATCAGCCTCTTCCTTCTGATTCATTATGTTAATGAATCGAGATATTACCAACATTGGATTATCGTATCTATCAATGAATCCAGCAAAAGAAAGCTGATTATAGAGGAAAAAGCCAAGTGTACCCAGAAACTTAACACAAAGAAACGTCCGAGAAATAGAGCAAAGCGGCTGCAATAGTTTAAGCGCCTTCTAAACACCCCTTCCAGCTGACTGGAGACTGCGACACTTTGGGTCATATAGACAAACCTTTTCCCTAGGGATTGACGGATATGTTTTTTACCGTTACCATTATTATTACGAGCGTTTCCAAGGATTCAAACCCGCTGCCCAGAGCTTTCCTGGGAATCCCGGCGCCGTTGAGAGAGGGAGGACACACACAATGCGCTTCCCGTTCCCTCTCCGAGCGCACCGTTCCCGGAGACGCGCGGCCCCCGCGCCCCGATCGCGACCGACCGCCACCCGTCCGTCCTCCCCCGCGCCACAACGAGCTCATTTCACAGCGGGCAACCACCGAGAAATGGGGTTTGGTTTGTTTGGGGTTTTTTTTTTGTCCCCTCCTTTCTCCCTTTCCCGCCGTCGTTTGGGCTCGGCGTTTCCCCGGCTAGAAGCAGCGCTGCCCCTCGGGCAGAGCCTGCACCGGCGGGCGCGGGGCGAGCGCGGCCGCGGAGCGCAGCGCGCAGGTTCGCCCGCGCTGAACAAAGCTGCCGGCATGTGCTTCACTTGAGCACATTATCCTCCGGAAGCTTTTACTGAGCAACACTCAGAGCTCCGTGAATGAAGCTATTGGGAATACATACGAACTAAATGGGTAAAGAAAGGCAAGTCTGGATACCAGAATTACATTTCCCATTTCCCATTCACCGCAGTGAGGCAGGTACTTATTTACTGCGGCTTCAAGCTATGTAATTAGTCAAGGAGACTGTAATTTACCTAAAGGAAGGCAATTTTCCCTTTTATTAATTTGCAATAGATTTGTAAAATAATCTTACAGCAGCTGGCTCTGCTTGAATCTGTTTCAAAAGTGTGATGTAAATACTGTCTCACACTATTTTGTTGCCTATTAGGGCTTTCTGGTAGGTGATACGACTGAGAGTGAGGGGAAAGAACACCACACATTTATTTTTAAGATCATCATCACGGCGATAAAACTTATGAAAGAAGTGAGCATACTTTCTATCTGTATGCGTTAAAAGCAGACGTATCCAAAGTAAGTCAAATGTAAAAGCTACAACTGGAAGGCTACATACACAGCGGGTACAACTTAGCGCATTTTCAAGAGCTGTTTTAACTGTGTTTAAAAGGAGTAGCAAATTCCCAAATTAAATCACCCTATTTATAGCAAAGACAAAGAGTTTCACACAGCAGGAGGATGTACCAAAGAACCATTTTTTCCCACCTGTTTCCTTAGCAAGGGTTTAAGTATCTCTATCTACATCTTCCCAGTAATCGCATATCTGAAGTAATTTAGCTCAGAGTTATTATGAAACAATAGGACAAGTGCAAATAATCGATCTGTGATTCATCACATTTGGATTTTTCAGCGGTAAACTTCTGAGATTTTAATCTTCACTCAGCAGATTAATATTTCATATCAGAGTCAGAGGAAAATAAACACCATACCTAAGCAAAGTATTTATCACTGGCCTACTCGCTGTTCACACTTGGCTGCAGCAGGCACCAGCTTATATCCAACTCATACATGCAATGCAACACTGAGATCCAAGAGGCAGTTACTACAGGATCAAAGCTTTATTTCAACTATAACACAGTATATCCATGGATTATAATCCTTGAGCAAACAGAATATCACAGTAATGAAGACCTTAGCATTACAAATATGTTAAAACAGCTTGCATTTGGGGTGATATTTAAGGTCAAGTTGTATCTGAACACAACTATTAAAATATTATGAAAATTACCATTATGGAGTAAATAATGTTTTCTTTCAGACATAACCTCTCAAAGTACATTCCATTTTAAATTTGGTTTTCTTCTTTTTCAGTACCAACAAGCTCAAACTGAGCATCTACATCCCCAACCTGCTCTATGTGAATGAAGAAGAGAGAAACGAAGAACTATAAGCTCAGCCTAAAAATTAGCTCCCAACTTCTATGAAAACATGACCCTGAATAAATACAATCAAGAGGATACCATAGCGTCAAATATCATGTGTTTAAACCAACTTGCTATTTCAAATGTACTCTCATATTAAATTAATAGGCTTGTGAAAGATTCTGCAGAGTAAGAAATTTCTTATCCTAGGGAAAAGTAACATGCCTTCTGCTTCTGCCCCCACAGCCAGAATAACTGAGAAAGTAAAAAGCTTGGGAATGTGATGGTAGAGGTGACAAGATGGGTGAACAGGCTGTGCTCCTGGGTTAGTATTGGGGTTACTCATCTGTGCATTAACCTAGAAAAGTATGATTAATTATTTATTCTTGAAAGATACTCCAAGATTAACTTACAAACAAGCAAAACCTTCGGGTTTCCTCACTGCTCTTCATTCAATTGCTGTCCCCCACCCACAAGAAAAGCACACGAAGCAACAGGGCTACTGCAGCTTATGTATAAATATATAGTAACACAAAAGGGCAAGCAGCAAGTCAAGACTATAGAGCAACAAGTTTGGGGTTTGTTTTTGTTTTTTTGGTTTTGTTTTGTTTTTTTTTTTGGTTGGGGTTTTTGGGGGGGTGTGTCGTGGGTTTTTTTGAGAGAAAAAACATTTACTTAGGATGGGTAGGAAATTATAGAAGATATATATGATGTAATAACTATATGTTGTATTTTTTGATATTTATAAAAGCTTGGGATAAGATGGGGTATAACTACATAGAATGAATATGTTTGAGGCAGCTGCCTTGACTTGGTGAAGAATACCCATTTAAGATCTCATAGGAGACCAGTATTAAATCGTATCAGTATAAATTAGTTTGAGGGATTCTTAAATTTTTTTCAAGCCCACTAAAGTTTAACATTTGCTTTCTCAAATCTGTACCCACAAAAAGGAAAGTATCAAGGTAGCCCCACCATGGTAAATTAAACTCAACAAATAGAAGCAGAACAAGAGATATCATAGAATTATGTTCCCTGCCGCTGTGTGTCCCAGCTCAGGAGACACTTGTTCCTGTACCTTAGTGGCCCTGCTGTGTCACCCCTGCCCTTATTGCTGTGCTGTTCCACAGTCACAGGCAATTGCACTTATTTGTTTCAAACCACAGGCCAACATGAAGGCCCTTGTCTCCGAGTGCAGTCACCTACAAACATTCCCGCTTTAAATATTTCTCTTCATTCAGTTTTTCCTTTTCTGGACATGTTCATATATAGTTTTCCTTGTGCTAGTTGTCCAACTGCTTCTAAAGTCATGCTGCAGGAAAAAAAATTAAATTCCTTTTTTGAAGATAATTTCATTTTACTCTCAGGCACACTATGTGAGCACCTAACTGCAGCATGGTAACTACTCTAACCCTGCTCGCAGGTGCCTTTCATGCACGTTGCCAAATCCTCACCCATTGAGCTGCCATGCCCTCAGTGTCCACACACTTAGATCTCCTTCCAGGAGAAATCACAAGGGCAAGGAGATAGTAAGCATCTGCATTGTGTCCCAGTGGTTAGGCCGAGTCGAAGGAGATAAAGACCCTGATTATTTGCATGTATAAAGTACTTAGGGGCCCAGATTTTAGTTTAAGTGATTTCCCTTTGGACACGAAGAACGGGATGAATCCCAGCCTTTGTTAGCAACTAACTGCTCATCCATCCCTTCATTCTGAGCATCATGTGTAATAGGTTTTCCCTTCTTGTCTGCTCAACCGGTTCCAATTATCTGCTTTTTAAATGCGAGCTCTACAACTGTAAGATCCATACACATTCCCGCTAAATCAGATTAAGAATCACATAGTGAGTTTACAGAAGAAAATATTACCAAGTTGTCTTTGTGACAGAACACTGAGTAGGTATAAAATTGCAATGGTCTCTATGCCAGGTTTTTTTTAAGCTCTCAGCTTGTAAGATGAAAGCCTAATTTGATATTTTTGTAGTTATATAACAGTTCTAATATTTTGTGACATTTTGTATTGTGACACTATAGATGAAATTGTCATCGGACTGACACCCTTTACTGTTTATTCCTTAATTACAACTGTTAACAACACTGCAGAGAAGCGTGCTAATCTGCCATCACATATTATGAAAACAACGTTATTGTTACAAACACCAACACCCACTCAACAGGATAATTCTAAGATGGCAGTTTCTGTAAAAACTTATCAGTTTAATGGACACTTCAATAGAAAAAGTTTTAAATGAACTCTCAATATTCCTGTGGAAAATATATAACAATTTTATACTGCACCTAAAGTTTTGATTTTATTGCGTCAGTGATTCTTCATGCTACATAGGGATATAATTTTTTTAAAATAATGGGGTCTCTCTCTATATAATATGAAGATGCATAGCTCAGATAACTGGTAACCTAGCAATATTTGTAATCATTACATTTTCATATCCTCAGACACTGGCAGAGGTAAATTTTTTTTTTCTACTACTTCCAGGTTGGGGGTGGAATTACATTTTGCAGGAGATTAAATTTTAACAGCATATTGACTCAAGTCCAGGTTCTTAATAACAGAAGAAATTAATATTTTCTAGGCTGCTTTTGCTCAGGAGATTAATTTTCTGCAGGCCATGTCACACACCAGGAAGGATCTTCCACTGAACTGACACTTTTAGGAGTTCTATACCAGGGAATTTTTCATACCAAGTTAGCCCAGTACAATTAAAAGTCACTGATACTGCACCTCTGCAGGAGGATGCTGAGAAGCTGTTCAATGGCTGAAAATGAAAATATTATGTCTTCAACTTTTGTATATGCTTTGGTTTCGGACAGCCACTGCCAATTACCTTTCAGTTTGCTTCTTTCAAACTTTTCATGTCTCAGAGAAAGTTCTCACTTGTAGATTATATCAGCAGAAATAAAATAGCATTAAGAGCAGCCCATAAGTGGCAAAAAGCCCTAGAAATTTGTTTGCCCACCCATTAAACAGGAAATACAATGTAGGCAGAAGGAGGTTGGGAAAAGCAGCCTGGAGTGAGGTGTAGAAGTGATGAAAGTGGCAATAACAAAAATCAGGGAAACCAAGATGCAGAAATTCAAGTTTGTTCCTTCTACAATTGCTCTCATGAAGGTTTTTACACAGATTCCTGGTGCTAAACCAAGGCTACTTGGATGCACAGTCTGTGTTTCCTGCTAACAGTAAATTCCTCCTTTCTCCCTCATCCATGAGCAGGCATGCAGCACAGATGACTGAAGTGAAGAAAGATAATGCAAGAATCTGTCTTTACTTATCGCACTTATATGTAGAAGCAGAGGATTAAAAATAACATAAAACTCTTCCCATACTGAAAACCCAATTGCCTTGGTGGAAATCTATACACCAACATTTCTCATTCTCGATCCTAAAAGCCTGTCTGAGGATTGCGTCTCTAATACAGAACAAAAATAAGGAATTGTACAATGCAACAAAATTATCCAATATAATTAATTTTCATTTAAATTATTTATGTTTCAGTTTAATGACATGATATTCTGTTGCGCGACCTGGATGATCTTTTCTGCTTAAGTGAAATTACAAAACAAAATTAAACTAGGTTTATTTTTGTGAATCTTCTTCTGGGTAGTTTATATCCTGCTTTGTAGCTTTCATTTTCTTAAAGCCAATAGGAACTTCTGCTCTTCCTAAAAGAAACTCTTCCCACTTGGGAAGAGATTCTTTTATTGATGCCAAATAGAGAGTCTGAGAAAGATATAAGAAAAAATAAACTTAATTTAAAAACCTGTGTCAGCCAGTTTAAAACAATACAGATATGCAACACATTATGAAATCTTAAAGTAAAAGTAAAGCAATTCAGAAAAGAACAATGTATTTATATATGAAATTTCAAATCTCTTGTATGATACAAAATATCAGCATGGAGATATTTCATTCTGCAGGATGAACTGTGAAGTGACTGAATGTGCCCTCTTGTGGTAAGCAACACATCAGTCTAGACCCTACAGTACCTTTAATAAACTATTTTCCATGCTAATACACTTTTCCAAAAGTAGCTTTTATATTTAAGCATGTATGTTACCAGAATTTAATTCTGAAGTGGAAAAAAACGTTAGAAAAGAAAGGTGCACATTTATCAATGTAAATGTGGTAAATCCTAGAAAGGTTTACAGTACTATAGCTCAAAATACTTGAGTAAAATTTTAGACTTGATAACTCACTGACAAAGTAATCTTCTCCAGTGTTTGGATCACAAATAAAAATAATTTTTAAAAAGTGCTGTGTATTTAGCCTGTGGTCTAGCAGAATCATTGCAGATCATCTAACCCCTCCTCTTGCTTTACACTGTGCCTCTGAGTAATAAATTTAACATATTATTTAACTGTGTTATTCATCATTCATAATTTTTGTGTTGGTATCCTATGAATAACTTTGTAGGATTTTCAGGAAAATTTTAAGTGCCATGTATCATTCTTTCCGCACAAAAGAATGTGATCTAAGAACTGTGTAAAGATAACACTTTGATCTATCCACCCATGTAAGTATATTTTGCCATAGAGGTTCTGTCAGAAAAATGTAATTTTGCAGTAGAAAACAGTTATGATACATATGTAGTGAGCCTTTTTTCTTTACTTAAGTGTATAATGAAGGAGAAGTGTAGCATAAAACTGAAGATCTCCCTGCAGAGTATTAGATTCCTGGCTAATCATTTTGATCCTTACATGTAACTCAGATATAACTATGGCTCTTGCAGATTTACAAAAATATTTTCTTCAACAGATTTACTCAAAGAATCTTTTTTGACAAGCATATGTGCTGTCACACAAAACTACTCCGACTCAGCAAGCTGGGGATCCATTATAGCCATAACTTTCAGAGTATATTAATACAGACACATATATGGCTGAGTGAAATATGCTCAGAAGTGTTTTGGAACAAAGCACGCACAAGAATTTTGTACCATGAAAGAAAGTTTTCTTTTTCCACTATTTATAGCACTCTTCTCTAGAGGCATAAAAAAAAAGCTGAAATAGGATCTTCTCCTTCAAATAGTAACTCTGTTCTCTCCAAAATCTTACCGCTGCTGCAGAGTGCAGACATTCTGCAGCCACAAGCAATCACTCTGCAGCCTCCAATTTGTGCGGACTTCACTCGACATGCCACAAGCAGCTTAACACCTACCACAGGACTAACAGACCCAAAGAAATCTAGAGGTGTCTCAAAAGTCCTTGAAGAGTCTAAAACTACTTCTGAACACAGTCAAAACAGGTTTAATATTAGTAGGTTGGCATCTGCCTTAGCATCATTCAAAACGTACAAGTATTCAGGAAAAAACGTACCCTTTTGCCTAAAATGTCTAAAAATAATAAAAAGCCACTGAAGGGGCTTTCAGTGTGCACCCTGTCACAGTCACAGTAGGCTATTTACAAAATGCAATGACAGATGAAAACTTTGAACAGCAACCAGAACAAGAAGTGATGTCTCTCCTTTAAGTAGTAGCCTAAGCACAACAACACTTGCCCAGCAGGTGTGAAGCTGAGGTACAATGCACCTCTCCTCACAGCTGACAGTGCTGAAACCTGGCCCTTCGCCCTGCTCTGACAGGGCCCTGCCACCCAAAGCAGCCTGGGACGCTCCGCTCCGGTGCCCGTGGGAACCCAGCCACCACACAGCACAGAACCCGCTGCGGCAAGAAGCAAATGGGAACCTGACTGCTCAACGTTTTTATCTTTAAGTAATGCTTTAGGGACAGCAGGTTGAGGAAGAAAGAAAAAAACAACCATCGAGTGTTCCTGCTGCAGTACTTTTCATATGCTTCCATACAACTCTAAAATAACTGATGTGAAATTTTCTCTGTTCATGCTGATAAACTGTTGACCCTGAAATGCAAAAATGACAATCTGTGGCAAACTGAGAATGGAATGACCATATAAAACAAACTAAATAACTCTGACATAGTAAACACAGTAATCTTCTGATATTCACAATTTTAAAAAATTTTTTTATATTTGACTTAATTTTTAAATTGAAGTTTGTATAGATCTGAAAGCTGCTAAATATTTCCACCAGAATGCTCCAGAATCTAGGGACCTTGCCCCAGAATTTAGGTTCAGCTTGCTACACAGTACACAGGCCTTTGGCTATACCAGTCACTGGATTTTAAAATCAATTATTTTCACTTTAAGAACATGCTTCAGGGGGAAAAAAAAAAAAAAAAAAGCAAAATATTTGGTAAACAGCAAATGAAAAGACAGAGTTCTAGGACTTACTTCTAACTTAACAGTATCAGGATGTGGAAGTAAATACACTCTCTCTTGCAGCCTTTTTTCTGCTGCTTCTATATCCTAAAACACAGGCAAAGAACATTTTAGAAACAAGCACTGGGGATTTTAAAAAGAAAATACATACATAAAGACATTTAACTAAACTAAATAAACCCATTACAGCTAAACAGCATTCAAATAATAACACTGAAGTTCAAACCTTTGTTTAGTCATTCTGAAATACAACATGTACTACTTAGACTAACACCCTACAGCTGCTAAATATGTTTGCTGCACCTTTTTCATACAAGAGTACATTTCACAACCAAGTAAGACTTTTGCTGTAAAACACTGCAATTCTCTCTGGACACCAGGGTAAATCAGTTAAATTCTGCTCTATAAAACTTAAGGAGATAGAGGGGAACAGAACATCCTTTTCTGTGCTGCATAAGACTGAAGTATGTATTATAGCTACTGTAACTGTAAAGTAACTAGGCAAATTATGTGCAAGATCTTTACTTCTCAAGACAAAGATGACTTGCTAATATGCATGCATAACATGTGCACAAAAATGTAGAGCTGCAGCAAGCTGTTCACCAGACAAACTTGGATGACAATGCACCTCACATAGCTTTCTTACAAAAAAACCCAGTATTTGGGTTTCTGCTTGTCCAGTGGATGTGTGCTGGAGTCACAGAGGCCCAAATAAATATTTTAAAAAAGAAACAACCAAAAAAACCAACAGCAACAAACAAATCAAAGCATGCCCCCAAACTAACCACCCTCCCCCTCTAAAGTTCTGACCCGTTCTTGTGGGCTTAGTTCCATACCCAAACATTGAAGAGATTGAGTGGTGGGCAGATGAAGAGAGACAGAAAGGGACGTGGGAGTGGGGTGTGAAGAAGCCAAAGCTGAACAGAGTGGAGGGGGAAAGAAAGTATAGCAGATGGCAGAGTTGGGAGCAGAGAGCGGGTGTGAAGAGTACAACAGAAAAACTAAATGAGAGAGGAAATTCCCCAAAGGGACTTCCCAAATATTCACCACCACTGCTGCTGAAAAGAAGAGTGAGATTCTGGAGGAGCATATCCACAAGAGAGACCAAACATGATTACTCGTATTGAATAATAGCCAGTCTGAATACATCAATAAGTAAACAGTGCTCAACTCAAGTTTAGTTCAGTAGAGTATGACTAATAAAAGCAAAAAAACACCCTTACTGTCAGCTGAAGTTCAACTTAGTGACACAGATAGTCAGTTTGTTCAATTTAGTGTTCATCTTATTTTAATCCATTAATTCCTTTTACAGTATTCTCTTGTACATAATTACAAACCTAATCCAAGCAAAACCGTTCCTCCCTTTTCTACAGCAAAATCCATACTGCTGTAGGAAGCTAAAGGATATCTGAGAAAGAGCAAACTAACTCGCAGATTTATCCAAATTCTCAGAAGTAGCAAACGACTGCCCCTTCTCAGGTATGAAAAGACTAACATGATAAACATAAAAAGGAAACATAAGAAAGGACAAAGCCATTTGAAATCATGATGTCAAAACAACAGAGGTTAACACAGATTTAAGTGATTAAGCACGGAATTTCTCTGCTGCACATACTTAGAACAGATACACACAAACAGCACTAAATGAAACTCGTATCAGAATGGCTCGGGCCAAGTCTGGAGAAGTTACCACCATAATGAACCATACTGAATAAAGGATCATTCAGTAATGTTCACCTCATATTCTTCCATAGGATTTTCCTCCTTTCTGATTCCTTCCTCCTAATTACTGTAGGAATTGTAAAAGGAAGGAAGAATATCAATCATTATTTCTTTATAGACTCAGCCAAGTCACTGGAACGTTTATGGTGATAGGAAATGAGTGTCTTTCAGGCAAGAAAGGAGACAGCAGTTGTGCATATATGTTTAGTAGAGAAGGTCACTTTGGCATAGCCTAGATATTGGACGTGTCTTTTCGTTGCTCACTCCAGTTTGTGTTGTGCAGTCTATTGTCATTCAGAATACTGATTTAATGACAGACAGTGAAAGAAATTTTTGCTGGAAGGTGTAGTATGCTTTAGAAAATAACTGGAACTACTGAAAGATTAGATGGCACTTCTTGTGTGTCTACACAACTGGTAAGCTTTGCAGGAAAAATAAATCTCTGTCATCAATATAAAAATAAATACATCAGCAGTATAAACTTCTTTGGAAAAAAACCCAGCTAATCTGATATGTCACAGTACTGAAAAAAAGAGAGCATCTTACAGTGCTTCCCCTAAAACCACAAGGACTGGAACAAAAACAATTCAAGACCCTTCCCCAGAGGTAAAATGGAATGCATGACACATGCATTGCTTTTAGGGGACCAAATTCAGCTGTCACTTATATTGATATCAGTCTGGCAGAATCCCACTTAAATAATTCTGGAATTGTATGCCTGGGAAGGAAAGCAAATTTGTTCTAAATTACCTTTCCAGTACTAATTACTATACAGCATATTCTTTCTTTTCTATTTCATGTTACAAGCTGTTGCACAGTAATACATATTTCTAAACACAAGAAATATCACTGAGAAACAAATGTCATAAATTAGATTACAAATACTAGTCTAATTTCTGCTTTTATTACGACAACATTATATAAGCACCAAATGATACAGATTTCCCTAATCTGCAGTCTCCCTCTAAAGACATAGAGGAAAATACACTGATAATTATGTTAAAATGCTGAACAAATGCTTATAATGTCAAAATTTCAATTAAAAAAAAAAAAGGTTAGTTCCTTGCTTCCTACTGATTAGAATTTAAATTAATTTTGAAATATTTCCTGTGTATAAATACCAACTAGCACAGAGAAAGAAAAATATCTTTTGCTACGATCTATTACTGAAAACAACTGATTTTGCTTACATGCAGAAAACCAGAAATGCAAATAAAAAAATAACACTTCGTCATGTCCATGTATTTTTGAGTAGGCCAAATCAACAACTCTCCACATGGTAACTGTGAAATGTACAGTGCCTGGTATCAGGAACAATATTCTGAAGCTGGCACATTAATCAGTCTTGTTTTCAAGCTTCTCATATATTATGCTGCATAGATATTTTTTCCTGTTTTCTTCTGTTATCAAAAAGCATCTGCAGGAGTGCATGCTTGTTAAAACTAGGATAAAATTAATAGATTTAAATTGATTTATGCTACTTTATCCTGCAACAGAATTTGTTTTGATACATATGTTTTTGCTTTTTTTCTGTACAAACACCAACATTTTTGACACTTGAAAGGAACAATTTTGAGGAAGTGACAGAAGATAGCAAATATCTGTTTAACTGCAGAAATATTTACACTCTGTATATGTCTGAACTATTGTTAACATTTCCAATACAATAAAGCTTTCAGGATGGAGAAAGATACTCTGCATTTATTGTATTTGCCTGCATATGTAAAGTGAGAATTCATTAATAAATACAAATAATTTATAAAACCCTATATTTACAAAGTAAAAATCTAACCCAAAATGCACATGGAAAATGGGAGTCATAATGGCTAAAATTACTAAATCAATGGATTAGGGGCTATAGAAAAAATAACCAAACCATCCACTTGTCTCTAGCCTCTCAACAAAGCACCTACACTTACTATACCCAATAAAGGGGGGGTTGATTGCCCCAGTCCATAATGCCTGAGTTCACCAGTTGAAGTTGAAAAATCTTTCTTGTCACAGAATAGTTAAAAAGGCATTCCAGACTAACTGTTCTGCCTTGTCTGCCCCTCTCTAAATATTACTTCCATTTAAATACAAACTCTAATGCAATAGAATTATACAAACCCAAAATGTGAAAATTTTAAATCTGAACCAGGCTCTGCATGAAAAAAACCAAAGAAATTCTGGTGACTCAAATTAATGTTTTAATTTTCTATAGTAAAACTTACTTTTCCAATAAACACAATTCATGCCTTATGGAGCCTTAATAAGTAGGATCTTAAAGAAAAGGCTCAGGAGGTTCCGTTTTTGCTGTCTCCTCAGAAACTGACACACATTTCTCAAATGCATCATGTCAGTGGTCAAGTGCATCTCTTCAAACTCAAATGCCTGAGCTAGGGGTTCCAGAGGAGCCTTTTAGTATTCCAGTCCCTGCCATCAAACCTAGATCTTTTTAATTGCCCATTCTCCAATATCAGCTGAATTTAGCTAGGAACCAAATCTTACCTAAATATGACAACAGGTATGTAGAACAGCTATGAACATTTTTTATGATGTCACCCCTATGAAGAGCCAGAAACACCAAACACTGCTCCTACAGACTCCCAAGTAAAATGCTTGAATCACTCTACACCTCTTTAGAGAAAAACATTAAACTGAGAACCTTTTCCACAACTTAAAACAACTGCAGTGGGAGAACAGTTCCGACCCTTGGCCCAAGAACACTGTAGCCTGGTCAGCCCATTTCCAAACACAGCCCCATGTCTTGAATCAAAGCATAGAGGGGCTGTGAGTGCTGACAGACCCCTAAGTTGTCCCAGGCAGACGTGTACTAGCATGTGTTACATCTCTACATGTACTTAAAAAAAAAAAAAATACATAGTAGCAGCTGCCACCATGAGGCTTTTGTAAGAAGGGCACGGGAAATAGGTAGTGATGCCATCGGATAATAAAGACTTGTCATTTAATACTTTTTGGTCAAGTTCCAGAAGAGGAAACCATATAGAAGAGAATTCAAATGACAACTATAGAGCAAACACTTCTTTTTTTTTAGGTTGTTTTTTTTTTAATTATCTAAGCTACATAACCATGACATTTCGATGCGGTTCCTGGTAGTTGCAGAAACTTACATTTAAAAGTGCTGCATTCCTTTTATGAGCTGCATCAGCTGCTTGAGTTTGCCATGTCTTTTTAGTCTTTTTGTCTCTTAGATAAGTCTCCATCTGCTGTAGCAGCTCTGATCTCTGAGACAGTCTACAAAGGAAAACATTTTGCTAAGTGGGTAGAACATTTTGCTCAGGAGCTAGAAAATAACCTTTTTACCTTACCCAGTTTTCTCAAAACTATGGGGCTAATTAAGCCGGCTGCAGGGTGGGTGTGCTGGGGGAGGGAAAAGGTACAGGCAGGCATCACCTGCTGTGCTTGTAAGAAGCTATAATGTTGTAACCAGCAGTCCTCAAATGCTGAGGTGCTTGGAAACACTGAATCTCCCAGAACAGGAAAGACAGGGTGAGCTGGGGTGACTTGATCAGTACTACATTTGCTCATTGGCTCATAATAGTTGTTACAAGAAAAGCAAATTTTTCTGAATCAGTTCTGTATTTGCCTCACAATTTGAGTTTAAAGGGCAACAAAGAAACAATTTTATAATTGCGGCATTGAGTGAGAGAATCCAATTACCTTCCCCAAACAGGAATTTAACGGTGACAGGTCAACAATAGAGTTCTCAAACCAGTACCACCATTGGAAGTCAAAAAACCTCATCAACCTAAATACCCTTAACGGCAGGCAAGGATGCTAATTCCCATGGTTCCTGAAGGAAGAGTGCCACCTCCTGGAACTCCAGCCCCTTGCTAAAACACCACAGTGCTGTGCAGAGCTGGGATTCACTGGTACCAAGGGTCGTGTGTGCAGGGAGGGAGATCTCACAAGACCAACACAAACTGCTGCAAAGCAAAGCACAATTACTCACATCTCCTCATGTCTTCTAGCAAGGTGAACCTCCTGAGCCAAATAGGATGACATCTTCAGTCATTTACCCTGGTTTTGTGACTCTATAGAAGGAAAACCAAGTGAAGTTAAAATCTTCTAAAGCTGCACATTAACATACACTTTCCAGTATTAAACAATTCTGGTTATAAAGTTGCACACATTATATTTATATGTCAGCTATCTACACAAAACCTGCCATAAGACATTGCCACATTATGCTTTGGATACATTCACACTACTAATGTTCACAATATGTTTTAGAAAAATCCTACTGTATTCTAATAATTCATGAAAGAAGCAATGTTTTTTTTCAGTTTCAGATTTAACAATAAGTTTTCTTGAGTTTCAGATGCTTACAACCACACACACACACACTCTGTGCTTGCATAAATTATCTATTACTGTTTAAATTAGTGATTTCTGGCTTTTATCACATTGCCCTGAACGCAAAGTTATACTTGTAAACTACTTCTCACAGATACAGGGACCCGCTAATAGGAAACTATGTTTAAGTACAGGCACGATTAAAATAAGTAACTTGATTAAACTAAATAACTTAAGCTACTAAAGTCTAATGTTTGAATGCTTGAAAAATTAACTTCTTGTGTTCAGCTTTTCAGCACTGTAACTGAGTACATAAGGGAGTAAACAGTTTAAATTATTTAGAACTTACTGGGATTTTTTCTGAGCTATTAAAGAGATCAACTGCCCACTGACGCAAATGAAGATCCTACAGAACTTTGCAGAAGGCTGAAAATGTTTTGCCTATTTTTTTTTCACCTCAGAGGTGCCTGCGTTGCTGTCACATTAAGTAAAATAACTTACCACATGTTCATGTCAAAGGGTGGGAGAGCTAAAAGATCTCATCAAGATAACATTAGTTAAGGTCTTCTCACAGTCACGAGTCACACCTAACTCTGAAACCAGTGATTTACACGTGGCCTCTGCTGAAGTTGGGGTGCATTTTCTAGGGATGCATGTTTTACCACACTCTGAACACACTTCTATCCACCCGGCCTGTTGCTAATGCTTCAACTTGTTTAACACAGAGCACATCTCTTCAGTGCTCCTTCCCTCAGCCGGAGCACTTCATGCCCTTTGCGACACACCTTTACTGGAGACAGGAGAAGCCAGAGCACCCTGCCGCACGCACCTCTTTTCTTTAGGGGCGCCTATAGCTTACAACGGGAGCAATAAGCCAGCACAGCGTGAGTGACAACCCGGCACCAGCCCGAGCATCCTCCGCCCGCTGCACCGTGGGGCAACCGCTCCGCTCACTGCTGCCCTGGGCGGATGCCAAGGCTTGCAGCAGCCCGGGATGAGCTGCCGCGGGCAGCCCCCGGACCTCCAGCAGCCCCAGGGCGACCCCTCGGGCCGAGGGCAGCACCCCCACCTCAGAACCCGCGATCGCTCCGCCTCAGGCCGCAGCCCTGACAGGGCGGGAGCGCCACGGCCGCAGCGGGGCCGCGCACCGCCTGAGCCCTACCATTGGGAAGGGGGGGATAGATTTACGATCTTGTTGTTATGTTCTATCCCATAAGATTGCGGGAGATTGAGGCAGGAAATAAAAATCAAATACCAAATACACTAGCTGGTTTACCTTTAGCCTCGCCGGCTTCGAAAAGAAAAGCAACCACCCGCCATGGTCTCCGGGACGCCTTAAAAAACCCCCCGCCCCCGCTGCCATGGAGACGGCCGGAAAGGTGGAGCCGAGCCGCGGGCCCGGTGGGTGGGATCAGGCGGGGGCGGGACCGGATTCCGCCCCTCGGATTGGAGGAGCGGGAGGGCGCGGGGCCAATCACAGCCCGGGGCGGGAGCGCGGGAGAGCTGAGGCGCGGCCGGGGGGGCGCGTGGGCGCGCTCGTCCCTTACGGAGCCCGCGCGCCCCTCACGGAGCCCGCGCGCCCCGGGGCCTGACGGGCGGTGCTGGGGTTTGCGTTTAAAACAAAAGTTCCTTTCCCTGTGCAAGGCACAGCGTTCCGTGTGCGGCCTGGGAGAGCGCTCACAGTGCCTGCCCTGTTCTCCACATGGTTTCCAAACCCTCTGGTGTGATCCTGCCCCTGTGTCAGAGCTGAATTCCTCCCTGGCCTCAAAGCTGAAGAGTTCCTGGGGCAGCTCTAGTCCTTTATAGTCAAACTTACATCAAAATGTGCTTCAAATAAAAAAAACACGATTGATCCACTTTTTTTTTCCCCTCGTGAATGTTTTGTCCTTCACAGAAAACAACCAAAAAATTCCAAGCCAGATAAACCTGAAAAATACTTTTTTCTTCATTTCATTGGTGCCCAATACATCTGTGCACATGTGCAACTGCAGATTTCTAAAAGCTGCTCTTAAAGTCCTTGTCTTGCATAGATATTTTCTATCTAATAACTCTCTGATCCTTGTTTAAGACACCTCATCACAAGCCTCTCTTACTGCTGATCAGAAGCTGTTTCTTGTGATTTTCAATGTCTTAATATTTTCTATTTTTTTCCCATTCTCTGATTTTATATTTCTGCAACAAATTCACATTAATTCACTGCATGACATTAGTAGAAGTACTTTAATGTACTTGTCAACTTATCCTTGCTAATTGTAGCAGTCAGGATAAATAGTACTTAAAAACTTATTTAAATTTTTTCTTTATCATTGTGATTTAAAAGCTTGACAATAAATGTCACGGTGGCATAGGAGTCAGTCCTCATTTCTAATGGTGCGAAAAGCTAATGGTTACGGTCTCACTAAATTTAACAGAAAGCTCAAGCGTATTGCATATTCTACTTTGAGCTACGCCGGCTCTATGTAACGGCTGTGATATTTCTTTCTTTGTAGCATTTAATGGATTTCAGGAAGAAGAGAGACAAATTGAAGTTTGGTTTACATAGACTATTATAGATGCCATTTGTGACAAGAATGCAAAAAGCGTTTTAGTTAAGTTACAGATACCATCAGTTGTTCAGTGTTGCGGAAACAGAGACAGGATGGAAGCCATAATTTCCTAATGACTGCCTTATGTGACAGTGGGTGAAGTTCGTAGCTAATGAGCTATAAACTCTTATTTTAACCTAGATTGGTTCTGAAGTTGTCAAGTATATAAGCTTTAAACTTACTGAAATAAAATTAGTGCTGGTAACAGCCAGAAATTCCCATGTGCTGGTTTGGGCTGGGGTCATGCATGTCATGTCATGTGTGCCCCCACCTCAGCTTCCAGTTATGTTGTACATCTTCCAGAAAAAACCCCACCTTTAATAATTTTTATAAAAAGCCATTTTCCCACACAGGTTCTGTCTTCATTAGATACTTCTGTCTTTATGTGAGTTTACTCTTGGAGAACTGCTATAAAAATTTGAAAAACTAGATACGTGCCAGTGGGACCCTGAGATCTGTATTTACTGCCCATATGGATTAAGGACTTAATGTTGGCATTGCAATGGGAGCATTGAGACCCTAGGTAATTTTTAATGCTGCAATTGATTTTGCACTGGAAATTTAGAGGATTTTCTGAGTGAAATTGGTGGATTGTGACACTAGGTGGCACTTAAATACAGCTAACAAAGATTTTTGTCTCCAACACACAAAACCAGTCAAACACATTCTGTTCTAACATGCAGTTAATTATACCCTCAAAATGATGTCTTGGATTGATATTACTAAACAAACATGTATAAAATGTAATTACAGACAAGTGAAATAAATACTGTGGGTTTATAATTGCAAGATATGTTTTTTGCTTGTAATATGCTACACACCTGTGCATAGTTTATATAGATAGTATTTTATTTTGTCATTTTTACTAACATTTAGGATGGCACAATTTAGCTTTATGTACGTTTATTTACTGCTACCAATTTTTGCCATATGTCAGTTTTTAAAAAAGGAAATGTTTTTATGTATTGGGATTGCAAGACACCAGTATTTCAAAGGGAAAACTGTAAGAAAGGAGCTCTCTTATATGAAACCACTGTAAAACTTTTTTAAAGCAATGCACATATTTAGGGTTTTTTTGCTTTGCTTTCCACTTCTTCTTTCCCTTACCTTTTGGACGTACCCCTCTGTTAGTACAGTAGTTAAATATCCACTTTGAGGTCTGAGGTCTGTCTGTTCATAAACATTTGTTGAGTGATACCGTTGGTAAAATGCAGCAGGCCTAAGGGACAGTCTGAGAGCTGTGAAATCCCATCAGAGCAGCTTGTGGCCATCACCTTGGCTCCTGGCAGTTTTTCCTATCAGCTGCAGAGGTTGTGGCAGCATTTCAATCAAATGCACAAACCCTGTGCGACCATGCACATGTTCATGTCAAAGGGTGGGCAAAGGTGTGCAAGGAGACGCCCTCCCAAAGCAGGAGTGAGCTAATAAAGTATCAAACTTGGGAGGGTAAAAAATGGACTTCTAATTCCTCTTTCCCCTCACATTCCAATATTCAGAGACTTGCTCTCACCCTTTCTGTTGGCAGGCCCCCTACCATTCCCTGTTCTGCATTGCAAATTGTTGTCTCTTCTGTGGTAGTAATATCAGAACTGAGATGAAGCTCATAAATGGTAGGACAATTCAACAACACATTCCTGTATTTGTGTTTGGGGTTTTTTGGTAGCTAAAGTTGTGCATTTGGCATGGGAAACACTGGGACACGTGGAAGTCCCATGTTGTTGAAAAAAAATTGCCAACGCATTATTGTATGCGTATACAAACTAATGTGAATAATATGTGTGTGCTTGTTGGAATTGCCCCCAGACATCAGGAGATGTGTTTCAGGTGAGCTAAAACCCGAACAGCAGGCCAGGATGGGCTCAGCACCCATCGGCTGCTGCAAAAATACTTTTCCAAACTAAGGACAGCTCAGGCAAAGTTCAGGAAAAAAGTTGGAAGACCTGTGTGAAGAGGATGAACTGAGAGCTGTGTGTGAGGCACAGAAGTGGTGGAATTCCAGCTGGTTTGTGTACCAGTCAGAGTGTGGTGTAAAACTGCACCAGGCCAAGGCAGACTCTGCCCAGTGTCAAAGAAAAAAATAATGTTCTAGATAAAAAGATGATAGCAAGACAATATTTTTTACATGCTTCGAGTAGTGATAGAAACCTGATACATAGAACAAAGCTAAGAAAATCGGTATGAGGCTGCAAATTTTGTTTTCTTATTTTTTTTTCTTTTGAGAAAAATCCTTTAAGATTCTGTAAATATAAACTAGCCTAGACAATTCTTCAGACAGTTTACTGATACACCCACTCAGTCTTCTCGAAGGGATACATGCCCCAACAGGTGCTTTCCATCAGTAGTGTCTATGGTATAGCTACTTCTTTTTGAAGAGTTCAAGAAAATAGTTTGGCCCTTGAGTAATAACATTAAGCCTTCCCTTTAACAAAAGAAAAAAAAAATACAGGTCTCGACTGACTTTAACAGATGTACAGGTAGTTGAATATTTTACAAGTAATTATAATAATTATTTACAGTAATTAGCTTGAATCTAATTGCTTCTCAGCATGTTAGGATAGTAAATTGCAGCTTTATTTCAAACAACCCCTGTTGTCTGTTTTCCCTAAACTGCACACAGGAAACCCAATAAAAAAAACCTCTTGGAGAACCACCAATCTCTGTTCCTGTTTGGAGTACTTTGAATGGTGGTGCTTAGCTTTGATCTTACAACCAGCACTTCACTTACCTGTGTAGACTGGATCTTTCTTCCCCAGCACAGAGAGCAAGCTCCTCCTGAAGGCAAAAGAGGTGCATGTGAACAAGAGGGACAGAAATACACTTTTGGCTCCTAAATAAGAGAGTCATGTCAGATGGTTTGTACAAGGGAAGGCTGATTTTCCTAGGCTTCCTCCCTAATCACTGCAGAGAGCTCAGCTCTCCTTGACCATGATGTAGGGATGAGGCTGAGCGTTTGGAGTCTCTCTGAAGGACCAGAGGTATCGTTCTTTACGGGCTATGTAGGGAGCTTTGAGAAACTGCTTTCTTCGGATTGGTGCCTGTAATTATCTACCTGATCAGTGTCTGACCATCTGCTTCAAAACCGTCCACAGCTTATGTCTTTCACACCCTGCTGGAGGTTCATTGGAGTTCCTCAAGACTGACCTTGCCTGCTGCACAGACGGAAAGTCTGTCAGCTTTGGCCTGCTTTGAGATTCCTCTTTGAAACCATAGCAAGTTTACTGAGGAGCAGGTCAGTGCCTATTAATTTCATGTGAATTCAATCACATGTAGGTTATTTAAACACTCTTCCAACAGCATTCATGCGATGCTTTGAACGAACTGGACTATTCTGCTTTGTGCTCTGGGATGGTCATAGACACCATCTTTAGTTTCAGCCCGTTTGCATAGGGTGTACAAGTCACCCTATAACTTTCAGCCACTGTAAGTAATGCTATTGCCATCTGGTCGTACATTAAAATTGTCTTATTCTGTAATGATGATACATCTACAGCAGCAAAAAGTACTTTGAGTTTTAGTATGTGCATTTATACGTCTGTCAAGATGCCTGATATTAATAGCTTGACTTTTACTGTAAGCAGAGGTAGAAGAAATAACACCACCTTAACAGTTCTGGCACAGTTTCCTTATCAGCTGAATTCTCAGTCCATCGTTTCTGGGTTTTGCCATACAAATCTGAGCAGCCGTGTTTTATTTTTTTATTTCAGTTTGGATTTTGAATGCTTTTATTATGAGTTTCTTCAATTCCAGAGAGAAATTAGAGAGGCAACAATGCTTCTCTTTATTGCATAACACCAACATTTACTGACAATAAAAATAACTGAACTTGCACAAGAAGCCAGTTTCTAATAAACCCCTTTACTGGGTTGTTGTTATGAAGCTTGAGCTTTTCATTTTTTACAAAAAAGCCCTACTTTCTAAAGAAAGGTCAGTCAATCTTTTTAGAAAGATTTAATAAATGACTTTTCCCCCCTTACAGAATTTAGTCTTTTGTTGAATTGTTTCCGTTCCTATTAAAGCTTCACAAAAATGTACCTTCTATTATATTTCTTCTAATAGGTTTCTCAGCCTTATAACTATAATAAATTTGTCAGTCTAGCTTCGCTGAACACTGGAGTTGAAAATCCTACCACAACAGATTAGAAATATAACCATTTCTAAACCCTTTCAAGAAGTTTTACCCTTTCTTTCAACACATTTTATGTACTCAGCAATTCAATGAAAATAACCTTTCAGAGTCATTCTTTAAACTCTCTTTCCTGGTGATAGCACAGTCCAGCCATTTGATCAGTCAGTCAGAAAACCTGAGTTCTGTTCCCATCTCTGCCAGAGCGGATTCATAGTCTGAATCAACTCTCTGAAAGCCAACGTTTTCTTAAGTGTTCATTCAGAGGAAATGACCAGTTTGACCCACACAGTACCTGATTTTTAGAGCAGCTGAGTGCTCAGACCTGCAATTTCAATAATTTTGACCAGTGCCCTTAACACTGCTAAAAATGTTGAAAAAAAGTCTAATAGTATCTTGTTTGGTAGCCAGAAATGAAAAGCCTCAAAAGACTCTTTTATAGCAGGTTTAAAAAGATATGCAAATACCTTTTTTTTTTTTTTTTTTTTTTTTTTTTTTTCTTTCCCCTAATCTCTTTCCTCTATTTTGTTTCTATGAAATTTAGTTGTTGGTTTTGGTTTTCCTTTATCTTTTTCAGAGAGAAGTTACATTTTTTAGAAACACATAATAGTGGTTTGATAAACAGTTCTCTTCAGGAAATGTGTTAGAATGTGAGGGAATGTAACAAAACCTTTAGAGCATTAATAACAATCCTAAAAGCAGAGAAGCAAGGAGCATGATCACATAAATCTAAGAAAAGCAAACAGAATCTATATAACTCAAGCCCTCTTCTTTATAAAAAGAATCAACTTTGCTTTATAACACTGTGTAAAGTATAAATGTCAATGTATCATATTTTCTTAGTGTGAATGAATGGGAAGCAGAAAGATGCAAGGGTTATCCAAGTAATATAAAGGCATAATTAATGAGTACTTCCAAGTATACAAATAATCCACACTGATCCCAAATTACAGCTCGTACTGTATCCTTCAATGTACCCCTCTCCCCTCAGGTTTACCTATAATCAGGAAATTAAGGAAAAGATGAATTATCTCACCCCTCTTTACTTTTGAGAGAATTGTTCAGCTGAGCTTCTTGCAAGCCTGTTATGGGTCATTCTACTTATTTGATGAGCTGTGATGGTTCTGGTGTGTTTCTGGTCACCTGAGTTCAAGAGAAATGAAAAGGTGTAGAAAAAGCTTTTAGGACGATCAAGAGAGTGAATCGAACTTGTTTTGTGAGAAAAGGTTAAAATATTTGGCTTATTTATCAAAACAGAAGCAGGGAGAGTATCTGATTGTTTTCTACTAACAATAGAATGATAATATTAATATTGGTGAAGAAGAGCTTTTAAAACAAAATTATAGTGCTCACAGAAGAACGAATGGGTGTAACCTGTTTGTGTCCCTGCCCATGGCCAGAAGGGTGGAACCAGATGATCTTTGAGGTCCCTTCCAACCCAAATCACTCTATGATTCTATAATGAATAAACCTTCTATTGAACAGAGAAGTTTTAGGGAAGTGCTTAAGTATCAGACAGGTGAACTTCTAGACAGAATAGAGAGGGAGGGAGAATGGGGTCATTTTAACACAGAATTTCACCTGTCTGTGACTGGGAGTCTGAGCCATGGCTTTCTCGTGACTTTCAGAGGGAAGCCTGACTTGCAGAGCCTTTCCAATGCCAAGTTTTTCATAATAGACCTGTTCAGCTGAGCAGTGCTGGTGAAATACCAGAATCCCATCACCAGCATCAATATTGTTATCAGCTGCTGGTCTTCATTGAGAAAAAACTTGGAAATTAAAGCTCCAAGTCCCCTGCTGCTCTGTGCCTCTGGCTATAGATAGCACTGCAGAGGGAAAACCTGCAATAACCTGCACAATGCACAACCTGTGCAGTCGGCTTGGCTCTGCCTGCCAAGCCAGCCCGCTTGTGTTGACACCAGCGCTATGTAGGTGTGCAGAGCGTTGCTACTCCGTTCAGGCATCGGGAGGAGAATGTTCTGAACAGCATCTCCGTGTTGTGAAGATCTTCCTGTCTGCGTAGGCTTCCTAATGTAACCTTCTATTTGCTGTGATCTCACTATGAGCTTTACATTACAAAGTCCTACATGACATTATTTGTAGTTGGCTGTTTGTCTGAACTTATTTCATAGCCTAAGGCACAGAAAGGCAGGTGAATTTAAATTTTAGCTTTCAAGTTGGTTTCAAATGCTGCCAGTTTAAAATATTTAAGTAACAGCAAGCTCTAACAGCATTCTCAGATTTTCTTGCACAGTTGACTGTCTTTGGCCTTACTGAACCAGACTATTTATGATAAGAGTTATGGACAGCACTTTGGAGTCCAGGCTTTGAAATAACTGGGTAAAAATGTCAGTGCTGCTGTTGATGTGAAAAGGGTCAATGCTTGCTTTATATTTCAGCTTAGCAATAATGTAGAAAAGGAGATTTTTTTTTGAAAGACAAAGCAGTAAGAAATACGAGAAAATAAATACATTCCACGGAATGAGAAAATTACTTTCCTTAGGGAGTACCATTTATTTTCTTCATTAAACCTTATCAAAGAATTGTATCAGTTGATGGTTGGTGGTTTCGTTTCTGAAAATGGACATGATGGGCAAAAGCTGTAGAGTTACAGCAGTTTATATCAGTTTTTTTAAGGCAAAGCTTTTCTATTTAAATGAGGCTTGTGTGTTCGTACTCTGTATGTGCATGTATGTGGCTGTGCACACATGCATGCACACATCTCTGTTTTCAGTAATTTTTGAAGCTGACCAATTGCAGCTAAATTTAACACCAAGTTAAATGGTTTACTAGTCCCAAAGACATGGAAGTTCTGAAGGTTTTTTGAAAATAGATGGCTATTCAGAGAAAAAGAAAAACAATAAATAGAGCTCACCTTTTGTAAGATATTTGAGGGTCTATGTAGATTTTTTTCCCTACCAACTCAAATCTATAGAAAACCAGGCTCCTTGGTTCTGTTATTCATAGAGCTGCTTATCTACTTAGTATTTTTCTGTATTTAGAGCAAGTGGAATGAAACCAGTTTATAAAAACAATCAAACGATCTGTTGCTAAAATGTGACTGGTGTATAAATCAAGCTGTTACTGAGATGCTCTGAATTTCCTCTCTGGAAATGGCTCTCTGTAATTGGCTAATCTCTCAAAATAATTTGTGATACCTTTTTACACATTGTGCCAACTGGAATAATCAAACAGGGCTGATTAAAATTATGCTTCCCCAGTTATATTTGAAAAACATGGTCTGTAAGTTTTATATAATTTGAATTGTCTTAGACTTTTAGAGAGTCTGAGAAGGGACTGTTGTCTCTGCACTAAAATACACATAAGCAAGTGTAGAAATGGTTAGTAATCTCTCTTCATGTGTGAGAAAACGTGGATTACTTGTCAGAAAGATAATGAAAGAATGGTTGGGATCCATGGCTAAATCCACACAGCATGCTGAAGGTAGCAAGGTACATCACCACAAGGTAATCTCTGCCACTAAAGGATCATTTTCAATTAACTGCTGGTGTTTAGAATAGACTGAAAAGGAAATAACCACCTAAGGAAAAAGGGGGTTTTTATTTTCCCTTATAGTTTATTGAGAGTTTTTCTTCCTTTGTGTGGTCTCATTGCACATGCTTGCAGGACTATGAGGAAATACAACTCTTGCAAGGCTGGAAAGTTGATAACATGTGCCTTCCTTCTCATCCTCTACCTGGTGTAGTCTATGTTTAGATTTCATTAAATTAGATTTCATTCATTGCTCTTAGAAAAGTAACTGGATTAATCTTAGAAAATTACTCAGCATGATATGGGAGTGAGGAGGAAGAGAGACAGGAAAGATCTCAGCTACAAGACTGAGAATTACAATGAATGTGGTTTGGGAAAATTATTTACTTTGAGTAAGATTTTTAAAAGGCAGTTAAATTACTGGCTACTTTATGGGCAAAAATATATGTTGAAAATCAGATTAATCTCAGTGGAAACAATAAGTTAGAAATGGCATCATTCATTGTAAACTGTAAAAATGTTCTACAAAGCCCCATTTGTGGAAAAACAAGGCAACATCATAGGAGCTCTTCAGAAAGAACCATCCATTTGCAGTCAGGGTGCAGGACTGTGATCTGTTTGCCACTACACCAGTTATGTTCCAGACAGATTTTCCCAACATAACACAGGCTGAAAAATCAGTATTACTGAGAGTGTAGGAATATTCAGACTATCCTGTTTTTAAGAAGGCACAATAGAGGATACCCAGGGACGGTGACAAAGAGCAGCAGACATTAATTCTTACTGGGCTTTGACAGTCTTGTAGACCAGGCATATCCTGAACCAGGTTGTATCCACATCTTTGTGTTTGCTTCTCAGTTTAAATTCCTTCATGTAAATGTTGGAGGAAAAGGTAAAGAGCACCATACATAAATAAAGAGCCAACTTTTCTCTTTATTATGCATCCACACACTACTGCTGTGGATGCACATGGGCCCACAGCTAAGGTCCCAGGATACTACTACAACAGAATAATTACTATTCATCATAAATATCTTTGTCAGAAGGCTCAAATAGGTCTGCCTAAAATTGCTCAGGAAAATATGCAGTAATGTTGAAAGCCAAGAAATTTAGTGATAAAGTGACAGAAAAATCTTGGCTCTGCTAAAGTCAAAATGAACTTTGCCCATGGCTTCAGTAAAGCCCAGATTTTTGCTGTGAGAGTCTGCCCAGACCAGCTGCTCTTCCTGGATGTCCTGAGAGCGTATCTTGCCCGAAGGGGCACCAAGGAAAGGTGTGCTGTCATGAATTCAGAACAATGGATTTTAACAAGCATGTGTGCACCATTGATGACTGTACTACTCTTTTTGTGAAGCACCTACTCTTTCAAGGTTTGCTATTCATTTTCACAAAGCCAGATCCTGCAGCTGAGCACTCGTGGCTGTCAGTGTTCTCATGCCACTTTGTGAGGGAGGACTGGCAGAAAACATTCAAGTGCAGAGGATTTTGTAAAAAAGGAGATTGACTTGCTATTTAGATAGCACTGAAAAGTGCCTGTTGTGAAATATTGAAGACTTGAGCATACACCACTTTTTTTCTCCAAGCTTTTCCCCCTTCTGTACACACACATCAGGAAAAGAACCATTCCCAGTCCTTTGGGAATTTCTTCATCCATTTTACAGCAAGTGCTGCTGCTTGTAGGTTTAGTACTTTGTGTTGTGACCCTTTTAGTGAAATAAATCTATGAGGAGCATGGCCCATATGGGAAGCATGGTTTAGTGCACTGGTGAAGCTGTATCCTCAGACACTAGACAGGACTCCTGTGAAAGGAAGATTGAAGGAACCAACCCAGAGATGGGCACTGCCATGGCCTCACTGCTGCACTCAGAGCCTCCACAAGCCTGTGTAGAGCTCTGCTCACTCTGAAGATTGTTAGCAAACTCCTGGTCCTGTTCCCAAACCTGTCTGTACCAATACAATGGCAAGAGCTGAGCTTCTGCTACAGGCATCAGTTGCCATGTGGGAAAACACAGCACATGGATTATTGATAACCACGTCCTAGGAAGGAGCAGAGCTCTCCAAAATATCAAGAGCGTATGATAAAATTCAAACGAGGAATGCATAATGAAGCCAGGATTAGCTGCACAGAGAAACTTTTTAGTGCCTGAGCCCTGCCTGGTTTGGCTGTAATCTGTTGCAGTTGATACTACAGCCATATGAGGTTAGTTTATAAATTATTAATAGATAAAAGGAGCATCTAGCAGATAAGGATAACATGGGTTACGAGCTCTTCAGCAGATAATGCTCTATTGCAGTAATAATCAACCTGCTGAACTCTGTAATCACCTATAACAATTGAGACCTATTTGTGAAAATACCTATTAATTCCTATTAAATATAAAAAGAAGTTTAATACAAAACATGGCCATAATGGGCATATAATACAAGATCCCTTTTTTAGCACCGTTTTGTCTTTAAGCACTTGCTTATGGCTGCCAAGTTCCTTCTGTAAATATAATTGTGTCACTGGAGCTCACCTGTGAGGAGGGTGAGGTGTATTTCTCCTCTGGTTTTGCATTATTGGCAGGCTCAGGTTTTGAGCTGGGCAGAGGCAATGATGGTTTCAGGGAGAAAGGGTTTGTTACCTCAGAGCATGGAACAGGTGTGCAAGCCAGCTGAGTCACCTGAAGTGACATCCTCTGAAGTCACCCCCTGCAGGAGCTATTCCGTGTCAATCAAGTGGCATCCCCAGCTGTAGGTACAGAGCTGGACATCTAAGAGGGACAATGTCCTCTTGTGCCAGCCTGGTCACAGAAGTGCCTCATACCCCCCTGGGATCTCAGGTCATGGGCGTGTCTGAGAAAGACTTTAGGGTTTGTGTGCTTAACACAAATACTATAATTGCAGTAAGGCTAAAATTCCGCTCTCCTGAAGCCTGTTACTTTCTAATTTGCCTCAAGTCTAGGACTCAAAATAGCGCTTTTGGGCTATAGTGTGAGCTGTAATAGTTGTAATGACATGGTGTGAAACTGGTCCTTGTCCTGCTTTACACAAGGTGAAAAGAATTTTTAGAAATCCAGTAAGTAGTTAGGAGTAAAATTAAAAGATCTGGGGATCCTTTAGTTGGAGGTCTCTGCCATTCTGGTCAGGAAGACTGTGATGTCCCCAGTGCTGCAGAGGTGCCACCCCAGAGGGGATGTGGATTTAGTGACACAGTTTTCCAAACCCAGCGTGGAGGACCTGAATATATAAATTTACAGAGCTATATGTATATATATATATGTGAGTGTGTATATATATTGCTCTCCTATGAGAAGCTGAACTCCAAAGATGATTCCTGCTCTGTACCATGGCTGGGACAGACCCTTAGCTCTGTGTGTGCATCCTACCTGGAATAACTGCAGATCTTTCTCCATATTGCTTTGCAAAAGTACCTTGTACCCTTCTCTGGAAACTGAAGTCAAAAAAGCAATGGAGAGGAAGGATTTTAGTCAATAAATTGGCTTATCTTCTGATATTATAGTAGTAGATAAAATTAAACAGAGAAATCCCTGAACCCACAAAAACCAGAACAAGCCCCTTTCCCCAAGCAGTAGCATTTTCAGTCATTATATCAGGAATAACATGCAACAATAGGATTATGATGCCTGCAAATGCGCCATACTAAAATAAAATTAGTTTAAAAAGCAGGAACAATATCATCATCAGGTAGCTTTCTTGCAGGAAAATAGCTTTAATAACTTTATTGTTGGAACTAGTATAAAAATATAAAGGCTCTCCTTCCCCCCCATACAGCAGTGATTGTGTTAAAAGCAAGACCTCTGGGTCTGGAGGGCCCTTTTGGTGTTCCCAGCCTATGAAAAACGAGGGCTGTGGCACGCAGCTGAAAATCAGCAATGTAGAGTGTTGAAATCTCATTCAGAGGTGGGTGTATTTCAGAGTGCAGAACCAAATGGGAAAATTCATTATATGGAAAGTTAATGCATCATGCTGCCTAGGAAGGATGCTGAGAGGTGGCACAGGAAAATCAATAAAAATTGAAGTGCAGGCAAAATGTGGTATAAGAGCTCCAAAAGGCAAAGAATCCAATTGCCAAAGTTAATATTACCTTTTTTGGGACATGCTTTTTGGACTTACTCAGAAGGAAATGACATAATGGGACTTTACTCTCTATTTTGGGTAGGGACCACTCTATTGTCTGAGGAAGAAAAGAGGGTGAGACATGATTCCGGCAGAAGATTTGGGCAGGGGTGGCTGTGTGCTCAGAAGACCCCAGCCCTGTTCAGGGCTCTTCATTGCTGAGGCTGTCATTAAATGCCTGGCAATAACCAATATCTGCTCAAAGCACCCGAAGTGGTGGGTTCTAGGCCATTTGTGAGAGGATGGACTTTCCTGATCTGGCCCAAAGTCTATGGGGATGCAGCTGCCCCAAAACCATGTTGTGAACAAACTGGAAACCACCAGGAGGGCATTGGACAGGATGAGAGTTTTGTGTCATGTGTCTGTGACTTTGTGGTCATTTGCAAAATTTGCTTTATCATCTTGTGCGCTGTTTTTTTACCCAGCTACATGCAGTGACAGGGACATCAAACCAGAAAGAAATAAGGGCTTAAAAAGTGGGGGTGTACTAGTAGTCCTTATTTGAGAACTTGGGTGTAATTTGAGCAACTTTGTGTCATTTGTATTAAATCACCATGTTCTTTTTGCTTGTCATTTTGGAGCTTATTCTATTTCTTTTTGTCCTACCTTTTACGTGACAAAATTCCAGCTTAATATCTTTTTTTGGCAGTTACATACCTTATCTTCATGGTGGATAACAGCACAACAAGGTGTTTCAGAAACTATTGAAGCTGATGAATCAAAGACCAGTCATTGATCTTCACTGGGGACTGGAAAGTGCTGAGCCCTGGCTGATTGAGCACCCATGGCTCAGGTTGGAGAAACTGGAGGAGAATTTTGACAAATAGAGGAAGCTTGTGACAGGGCTCTGCTCATCTGGCCAGGTTAGCTTGAATCAGTTATTCTTCCTCATACACATGGCTAGGAGGTCAATAGTGCTTCTGAAGTCCATATAGGATGTATAGCCTGAGAATAAACAAGCCACCTGCATCCTTTTTATTTCAGAAAATAGGGGAGGACAAAAAAGGTGCAAAGATTTACTTATGGCCAGTTTCACAGGCTTCAATCAATTTACAGGTCACTGGAGACTTTCAGGCAAAGGCATAACATATGTCTAAGATGCTCAAAGGAAGAAGCTATCTAGAAAATTGGATTTAAGTTATAAGGAAGCTTATTTAAAGCACTAAAATTCAGAAGGCAGAGCCTTTCATAACCTAAGGTACTGAACCTTTAAGAGTTTTTATGATTCCACCCCAGTCCAATAATGGTGTTTTTCAGCTTGAAGTCTAGCATTAAGCAGCACTAAGGACATTCCTTGCTACTTGCAAAGTGTGATAACCTTTCTGTACCTGGATAAATAAAGTGTCACCTTTTATTCTGTGCCACCATTTTTAAACAGCTACAGATATTACAGCTACAAGCCAACAGCCAGTTTTGGTCACAGTCACAGTGTGTTCAGATTCATGAATAAAATGATATTTAATTTAAATTACATTAAATGATATTTTAAATGAAAATGTTCATCTGATGATCAGACAGAGTTTGTCCAACAGTTCTGACACTGCGCCAATACCATTGAAGATAATGATTTGAACCTGTTAGGAGAATGAAGCAGTGTGATGCTGATGGTCCCATCAGGCTGCATGTAATGAAGGCCTTGATTTATTGTTTTTCTACGGTTTTCTTTTCTTCTTGCTTGGTCATCTGCTGATGAAACATAAGCACCTTGTTACAGAAAAATGCTCATTTATGTAGTACATGCAGGACACCCACATTCCATCCCTCTTGTGCACCGCATAGGAACCCCTTAGCAGAGAAAAAACACCCAGGCCTTCCTTAAGAGATCATAATTTCCCTCCCATGCATTGGCTGAGAGAAGATTAAAGACCTCATTTTATCCTGCAGTCAAGCTCATCAGCTCTCCCTTTGCTCTTCCTTCTCAGGAGGAAACTGGAGAGGATCACAGCCTTCCCTCTCATGGAAAGGAGCCTGCAGCACCTCAAAGCTCTGGGCTGACCTACAGAAGCTTCTGTTAGGAGACTCTGGGGGTCTGTGTGATGCATGGCTGTTATAGCCACTGTTTCTCTATTAGGATGTGAAAATACTTTTAAAGAGTCTGTACTAGATTTATTTGATATCTGAGCTTTATTTGGAGGTTCTCTCTGTTGCCTCAGTGTCTTATTCCCTGCCTGAGCAGTCAAGAGTCTACTGCTCTCATCTTGCAGATGAGGCATCATTTTAGAACACAAAACCCACCAAAACAGCTGATGGGGGGCTGTGCCACATTCCCTATATTGAGCCTTGGGTTTTCAGCCAATAATGCCTTCTCCCAAGACAAAAGACACATACCTTCTGCCTTTTCTGATGTTGACCCAGAAACTCTCTGTCATTCAGCAGCTCCTTAGACAAAGGAACAAAGTGTTTATGATTAGATCTGGTACAAGCATATCCTGTGATATCGGACACAGGAACAACAGGGTTTGAATTTGGGAGTGACAGAAATGATGAGCTGTGCAGAAAGCATGGCTCACAGACACAGAGACAGGGAAATGTGAAATATTGGAAACGGCTCCCATAAGAGACATGGAACTGAAATGCAGAATCTTTTCAAAATTCAAAACCATAGCATAAAATGCCAGTGAAGCAGGCGTCAACTCCTAAACAAGGATTTCAAGACATAAGGAAGATAACAACTTTAGAAAAGAAAAGCAAGCCCAGTGACTGTCAGATTAATTGAACACAATGTCAGGAAAGATTGCTTTGTGAAGTGTTGCTTCTCAAAGCATTACAAAGTCAGAAAGACATCAAAAACATTGATTGGCAGCAAAGGGGAGCAGAAATCACCAGTGATCAATAAGGTGGCTGCCAGCAGGTGGGGGTGACATATCAGTGCAGGAAGCACTTCATGGAGCTTCAAGTGGCTAAGTAATAGGACTGGGACCAAGCCATTGATCAAAATTATTTTTATGTTGTAAAAGGTCTTGAAAATACACCTTCTGGCATTTGAATCCATTTAATAAAAATGCTGCTATTATTTGTGCCTGCTTAGCTTGACTGCTAGAAGTCTCTGGAAGCCTTAAAGGCTAAACTCGTTAGCTATTTATTCCAGAAGAAGCTTGGATCTCCTGATACCACCAATTAATTCAGGCATATTGTTAGAAGTGGGAAGTGCTGGTAAATCGTATCTCTGTTGTCAGAGTATTAATGAACTACTTACTACATCTTTCCACTTGATGTAGGTCTCAGCCAGGCCACTTCCCTGTGCATTCCCAAGCATGGAGTCTGAGTACTTTCTCTAAGGCTTTCCCTTTTCTCTTGTCCTCCCGTGTTGCTCACCAGGAGCGCTCAGGGGGACCAGGGCCTCCTGGAACAAATGCTGCACGACCTTGGCAGTGCAGGGAGCTCTGCCCCTTTTGTTGTCTGTGCAGTGACAACCTGGCTAGCAACAGCTGGGGGCTCACCTCAGAGCTGCTGCTGTCTAGTGAAAATGCTGTTTTTTCATTTAGGGGCTGCCTTGGGGTGTCCTGATTTCTGTAGCTGCTACAGAGAAATCTTTTTCTTGTTCCATCGCTGCCCCAGGTCATGTTCCCACTCCCTGATCCCTACCTTCCTTGTGGCTTGTCAAACTCTGGTTTTTGTCATATCTATCAAAGATGTAGGGAGTTACACCCTTTCTTCAGGAGCGGTGATTTAAGTACCAGGAGACAAACCCCATAGCCTCTCTGCTCCTGCCTCTTCCAGGCCCTCTCTCTCCAGCATTTCACTAGGCAATGTCCCAGTTCATCCTGTCTTTGCTCAGAGGATTTTCACTGACCATTCCTGTTGCTCTCCTTTTGCCTGTCTTCAGTGTGGTTCTCCCTTCCCAAAACGAGAGTTTTAACCCTGCTGTGAGCAGACTGAGAGGTGTCCTTAGCTGGTCCCAGGGTAGGCCTGCCAGACCTGCACTTGTCTGCCCTGCAGCAGGTGGGGTTGGCTTGTGTTCAGCTTGCCACCAGCTCTATCTTTCAGGCACTTCCCAGACATGCAGGATTTATGCAACTCTTTTCCCATGTTGTTACTATGAAGTGCTGTGTACCCACCTACCTGTGTGTGCAGGGGCTGCCGCCTTCTCCATGGAGGTGAGGCAGCCAAGCTGGGCAGAGGAACCTTCCCTGGGTACCTGCTGCTGGCCTGGAGGGGTTACAGAGGGCACTGGGCTCTGCTGGCCGCTGGAGCATCTCTCAGAGCAGGCATGGCAGGCTGGGAAGCAGCGCCCTGCTGCTCATCCATGAGGCAGCAGGAGCTGCTGGTGGGATGGTGTTCAGCTGTTATTGGGGTGCAACTTGAGGCAGCCCCCCAGAGCAAGGGCTGGAGGGAGCATGCCATGAGGTGGGGGTTGGCAGGGGTCATCAGGCTGTGCTGCAGTGTCCCACTGATCACAGTCCCCATCCAGTGACCCAGGCTCCCTCTTCCTCCCAATCAACCACATGGACCTTACAGGTGAGAATGCAGCAAAAAAAAAAGGCAGTAGATGCAGTGTATTGATTTGAACCAGCAATTTTACATCACCAAGCGGTTTGTGTTATCGATGTTTTTTGTCCCCTGTGCAGGTGCTGCTCCGGAGGCTGAGTGCTGCCGATTTCTAAAGCCTGTGCCAGCCTGGGCAGCTGCTGTGCCAGCAGCAGATTGCAACAAGAATCTGTCCACAAACCCGAGTGGTTTCCCCACAAGAACAACAGAAAAGGTAACACAGCCCTGAGCACAGAAGCAGAACGGGAGGCGGCGTGCGGAGCTGCCGAGGTTTTGTTGCAAAACACCAAGAGCATCAATGGCATCGTGTGCCACCTCAGTGCCAGCTCCTGGCCAGAGCAGCAGGGACGTGTGACTACTAATGCACTCCGTGGGGAATATTTGCTGCCTTGGCTCTAGATTTGGAACATCTGTACCCCCCAGTCTGTCTGAGATGGGAATGAGAACTTTTGCTTTTCCTGCCACAGTGCTGGGGTGAGTGAGCAGATGCCATTTATCACAGTAAACCGGGTGACGGTGGCTTGGTGGAAGCCCCCGCTCCTCCAGGCTGGGAAGCCAGAACTAGGTTGAAGGAAGGGCACATCAAAGGAGCTGGCAAGAAAGCTCAGGATCTGAGGTCCTGCTCAGAACGGAGACAACCCCCTTCCAAAAGGGATTCTGATGGGTCACAATTGTCTGGGGAGGAGCACTGATGGAGAGAGAAGGGGTTATTTACTGGCAGCTCTCTAATAGTTGGAGACAATTAAGAAAGGAACAGTGAACTCCACTGTCACTGACAGTTCCCAGCTGAGTACTGCTTGGAAATTTGAGATCTAATTAAAGCAGGCCTTGGATCTCATCATTCTTCCTGCACGCCTGGGACAATGAAATACTGACTCCTGCATCTGTTCCTTATGTGTATCCGATGCAAATAAGGAAGAAGTCTGTAAATACATCAAAAACCATACTTTATTTTATGTATAGCAATACAATTTACATATTAAATAACACTATAATAGAATGATTTGATATAGTTTAACATAACAAAAAGAAGATTCTTCAAGTTACAAAAAACCCCCAAACAAAAACAAAAAATGAACAAAAAATCTCCCTCAAAATACTCCCTCCCACCCTTTCCCCAAACCAAACACCACATTTTTATTTTTTTTCTGAATGGATCAATGAGACAAACGTATCCAGTGACTGGCTAAGTCTAATTCCTATTGCACACACTGACAATGGAATAAAAAAAAATACCCAACTTTCACAATCACTGCCCCAAAGAAATGGCATGTGTGGAAATCTTTTTTGGAGTGTGATGATGGTGTCTCACTACCTTGAAACACAGAAGGTTTGTATTCACATAGCCACCACAGAACTAGGAAGGAGGTGAAACTAGAAAAAAATTAGCTTTATATGAAAATATAAAATTCTATGATTATATACCATAGATACAAAGTTCCCAGAAGATGCTTATCCAAGCAACAAAATATTTACAGTTTTAATGACTTTGCTATTTTAAAAATGAAGGAAAAGAAAACAGGAGTACACATGAATGCTTCGGTCTTTAGAAACAATGGCTGTTTGCTAGTCTCAAGTGTTCTAACAAAACAAAAAAAGTCACTACCCCAAATGTTGGAGAGTTGTGACATTGTATAAAATTGACTATCTCCTCTTTTGGAGACGTTTATTCTTAAAACTCAAGACATTTTTCTTGAAATTAATTATCCTCTGTAGAAAATGCTTCCCTTTGCAAATAGTTAACAAAAACACTAAAAACAGTTTAACAGCTAAGACAAAGTAGAGGCCAAATCTCTTTATTACAGTTCCTCTCTTTCCTTATTTTTGCATTCCTTCTCCTTTGATAAGTAAAGCCAATGTAGTTCACATTGTTAGAATGGCAACAAAGAGAAGAAGAACAAAGGGGTAACAGTGAATTACGTCTGAAAAAAAAGAAAAAGAGAAAAAGAAGAAAAGCAATGCAAACAAATAGGCATTTTCCCTTCATATAAAAATTCACTGGCACCATTTGAACATAAACTTCAGAACACAAGATCTGATGTCAAAAGACATGAATTTGAGAAAGACTGCTAAATCTTAAAGACAACTACATTTTAATTTTTTTAAAATTAAGTTGGTTTTGTTTTGCTGAGAATTAGTAGCATGTATCTTTGGTAGAATCAATATCTATATTTTTTAGCTTTTAAATAAAATACTTCAGCTTTAAA
Organism: Pardalotus punctatus; assembly: GCA_013400915.1. NCBI lineage: Eukaryota > Metazoa > Chordata > Aves > Passeriformes > Pardalotidae > Pardalotus > Pardalotus punctatus. The sequence goes on along the minus strand of VZTX01028741.1, from coordinate 387,768 downwards.
AAAGATTAATGAGAAGGCAGTTGTGCTGTATCATAAAGATTCTTCTCCTAATGTTCCAATGTATCACTCTGTGTTCAAGCAATTCGAGCAGTCAGAAACTGGAAAAACAACTGATATTTTGCAGATCCTGCAAATGACTCCTAGAACATGACCTAGAACGGACCCACAGTACAGAAACAGTCATTTACAAGAAATAGTTTAAGGGGTTTGGATTTTTCTTTCTCCCTGTTTCTAAATTAGTGTTTGGAAACAGACACTGAAATACTAAGGACAAATGCTGTTTAAAATGGATGTTTTTTAGACCTTGATCCTGCAGAAGACTCGGTGCTTAGCCTGCACCCCTGAGAGGTCCCACTGGCTCTGCCAGACCTTTCTACCAAAGCCGAGCTCACATGTGGCAGTGTTTGGAGGACGATCCTGCCCCCTATTTCAGATGTTAGGATGACAAAGAAGCTTTCCAAGCATTCCCACTTGGAATGCTTGGCTGCTCTGATGGGCTCAACACACAGTCCACGTCTTTCACACACACTGCAGCTGCAGTACACATGCAAGACACGGAGGAATGCTTTTGTCTCAATGCAGACGCACACGTGTGCTTCAGTCCTTCTACTGCTTATTTCTCAGGGCTGGTGCTGAGGACCACGCTCTGCAGTGATATAGGAATGTTCTCAGGTTCTCTTAATTCACAGCCCTGCACATTGCTTGGGAAACCTTTGACGCTTGAAAGACATCCCGACCGAATGCCAGGAGAGGGGTGCAGCAGGGTGGTTGGGGTGCCAAAAGCAAGGTGATTTCCAAAGGAGGACTTGGCCAGACACTCGCAGGAGCATCAGCAGAGCTCAGCAGTGCCCATCTCTGAGCAGACACTGCTCCTTCTGCCACTCACTCAGTCCCAAGGAAAGGGTGCAAACCCGTGTAAGAGAGCAGAACTGCAGCTGCTTACAGGAGGATAGATTTGGCTCTTCTGCATGCTTAATCCTCACCTTCCCAAGCAATTTCCAGCTTCATCCCTTCAAGCCTTGTGCACCACTACCATCTATTGGCTACCTGACTGTCAGCACAATATTGAACACACAGCTCGAGCCCCCTTACAAAATAATCCATGGAGAACTCACAGAACATCAGTATACATTATTTCCCCAAAGATTAATCCCCGAGCAACTATTTGAGATGTTGGAAAATGCCAATGCAAATGCATGGATTTCCAAAGCACCTACCAAAGTTCAATCCCAGCAGCCTTCGTTCATTGATGTTTAAAACTTGTGAGAAGGTAAGGGATTAAACCAAGGGTATTCAGGCAGTGTGTCACGAACCACAGTTATTTTCCATCATGCCAGTGAAATGAAAAGTAATCACCTGAAAGTACTGAACAAATCCAACCCTCTTGATGCCTGCAGTAATCTTTGTGTCACTTAATTGTCAGGGTTTGAATTCCTAACTTCTCCCTACACCTCCCCAGGAACTTAAACACTTTAGATTGAACTGATCCAACTCATCAGTCCCTTTGTGCCACCAGCTGGCATTGCCTGGGGCCAGGTTCAGGACTGGGGGCATAGGCAGCCTCTGAGGCTGATGCAGGCTGGCCAGAAAACCACTCAGCAAAACCTTCCAGCCCTTGCAGGCAGCAGCACTTGAAAACTTACTTAAACCATTCTGTTACTGGGGTGTAGCGACTGGAGAGCCAGTCCTAACTCCTACCAGCCATCACCTGACTCCCACCTCCATGCAGTGCAAAGGGGATGCAAACTACAATCTTTTGAAACATTCTGCACATTTTTTATTTGGATTAGCTGTTGCTGGACATGGGATTTCCTTACTGAAACCATGGGCTTATTATATTGTCTGGCATTAGCAGTTATTGGGATTGCTTTTATGGAGGGATTCAACAAACTGAGAAGTAAAAGGCGACTGGATAAAAGGTTGCTGATGAATCCTTGAATCCTTTGAATCTTTCTCTTATTTTAAGATAAAAGGCCAAATGTTAGCACATACCGGTTTGCACAGCTCCTCCGCTCTCAGCGAGGCCATATCAGTTTGCACCTTGAGAGGTTCTGAACCAAAATACCTACTCTCAATATCCTTTTAAGCAGTTTGCATTCAACTTCCTTGTGAGTGAAAATACACAGAACCCTGCCAAATGTCTGTATTTCAGCAAGAAATGGACTGGCAGAAATTAACAGATTTATATTTAAATGAAAAAAAAAAAAAAAAAGCTGTAATATTTTGACAAGTCCTGAAAAATTACAACACAGGTTTTCTGCAGTTGAAATTTAAAAGTGAAGAAACTAATGCCACATATAAGGGATAGTGCCTTTAACTGTACACCAAGGGTCAGGATGGCTGAAATCATCATTCCCTTTCCAGGCAGATTCAATAACCCCTCCCTACTCAGCCAAGCTACGAAGGACACAATTAACTTTAATTTTCAGGAGAATTAAGCATGTGCTTACTTCTTTTGTTAAAAAGGGATGGACTTTGTTGAATTGCAACCAAATACAAAGGGAGAGGGAGCCAGTGAGGATGTAAACTTAAATGCTCCAAACAATTAAATTATTTATATAATCTGGGGGAAACCATTTTATTGGCGTGGGAGGGAAAACACAACAAGCTAGGTTTGTGCTAAAGAATTAGTCTGGCAAAAAAAAAAGAGGGAGAATGTAACTTTATAGGTAGTTTTTTTATTAGTTTGCTTCACCAGTAAATATGGATCAGTACTTTATGTTTTAGCACTAAAGTATGAAAATTACACACCTGTAAAAATGGCATCTAACAGTTATGAAATTAAGAAACGCCTGTCATCATGTAACATACCATTAGGTGTGAGGTCATATTCAAGAAATAGTAAGGAAATTAGATGTGTTTAAAATATTGAATAGCTTAGTAATGTAAAATATTGCTACCTTCAATATATCTGAAAACAGGTCTGATTTTGGGTTGTAGTAGATTTCTCACTGTATTGGCTCTGATGAAAATAAAACCAAAATACTTTCTCATCACAGGGCAGGTTAAAAGCCAAAATCAACATTTTCCTGAATACATGGGGAAACTTTGAAATTTTAAATTCAAAACCTATCACCGTGTCCCACATATGAATTGCAACTAATTTATAATTATATTGTACGTAATTTATATATTCCATGTGAAGCAAGTCTCAGGCCTGTAACTGTACAACACAGCAATTTGAAACAATACAGAAATAATTGTTTCAGCTCCACAAGGCTGTTACACCTCCACTGTAGCTAATAATCACCTGCCACATCTTGTCAAGAAAGGATGAACACTGCTCATCCACTCCACTGGAATGCAGAACACCGTTACCAAAACTGTGACATGACCATTAAATAATAAATATGGTATGAAGGGGTACAGTATCTGTTGTAGAAAGAATCCATCTGGCCTAGCATTCAAGATTTAAGATTCGAGGGTCACTGTAGTTAGCAAAACTTCACTGCATTAAAAAAAAAAAAGAAAAAAAGAAAAAGCGTATGTTTGTTGTCATGGAATGTCACATCAGGGCTTGTCTTGTATTAGGATATTATAGGCAGTAACACTGATCATATAGTGCAAACTAGATAAAATTGCGTTTCACTGTGTGAAATAAACAGAGGTGCAAATGCTCAGTAGGATACCATTAAGACATAAAATGGCAAAAAATAAATATCAAAACTTTTATCAGTGTAAAAAAGTAATTGGGTTATTGTATAACCTAGAGTCTGGCAAAAAAGGCCTCAAAAAAGTTCGCTCAGTCTTCAGAAGTTCTACAAATTAAGTGCCTTTTCAGGTTTCCAATTAGACAAGAGACTCCATGCTTTCTGCAGGATCGGATTCGTCGCTGGCCATCACAGCACCATTTTTGTCCAGTGTCATGGGACCGTTTCCATTTTCCTTAGTGCTGACCAAGCTCAGCATTGCCTTATAAAGGAACTGGTACTGTTCCTGGAAAAGAAAGAACAACTTATTTCAACCCTTTAAGTGTACTTAAATGAGTGGCACTTAAATCTGGCATTTCTAGGGACAGTCATGGGTTTTAATTTCCAGAAGCATACACGTAGCTAAGAAATAGAGTAACTACCTTTGTTCATCCAGCTGAACCTTGTCAACCCAAACCCCAGTTTTGGGTAAATTACATTATTTCTGATGTACTATTACACATTACAGAAGGACAGGACAAAACCTGAAGCCACAGCCCCTCCAAAGTATGAGAAGTAAGTTTAAATGCAAATCAGAGACTTACGGTGTGGCTTTGAGGTTAATAAAAAATGACAAATACACAAAAAAAGTTCAAATGCAAATTCTGCTTGGTAGCAGATGCAAAAAGCATGTTTTAGTTCATACTCTTGGTCTCAGATGAAAGCCTTGTAAACTGTCTATTTATATTCCATTTAAAGACTTACAATGTCTGTAAATACTCCAGGCCGCATAAGATTTATCATCTTTGCCACCTGGAAAACATCGACAGCATTTTCATTCTCCAGCTGCTGGGACAGAGTGGTAAGGGCACAGAGAGTTCCCGCTGACACAGCTCCATACCTGGAAAACCACACCAAAATGAGGCGTTACTCAGAAACACACCCAAGCACTGACACAGAGCCATGAAAATGTTGTTATAGTCTTATTTGATTACTGTAGTTCATCTTTGTATCTATTAAATGCTTGTTTTATAGTGGCTAATATTTTGTCATTTTAATTTATAGAAGAAATTTGATGGTTCACCAGTCATATCAGGTTATCTGCACTATTCAACACAAAGAACTGTATCAGCAGCAGAACATGATCCATTTTAAAATACCCAGCCTGGAGACTGTAACACTGAAATCAGTTCTCCCACACCATGGGCTGAAAGCATCTGCATTACAGTGGAGTGTATTTGAAATTCATTAGTGGGAGCTCAAGCAAAACATGAGTGATTAGAAAGAAATGAGACTTTGCCTCTTCCTCCACATCTGACAATTGCACAAAACTAACATGGCTGTGTGGTGCTCGCAGGTAAATGGGGCACATCTCAAAATCTTCCCTAGGTCTGATTCATCGGTAAAGACAACATCCCTCAGCCAGGCACCCAGGAGACATGACAGATTTTGAAGAGTTGAGCTGTGTGTCACGTAATAAAACCCCAAGCAGCAGTTATTTGTCAGGAGAAAAACTCAGTCCTTGAGATATCCTTGAGACACTGGTCAGGTAGAAACCTGAGTGCTGTAAACCTGGTGGTGGGCTTGAGCCCAACGTGCAGGTGTGAGGCACGGCACGAAGGATCCCACACAGCGGCTTCTGAGGAGCCTCCACCCTCCTGTGCCCTCCTGGTACTCAGGAGACTGAAACTCTGCCCTGGCTGTGCTGTGGGTCTGCTCTGTGACTTTGAGAAAGGCTGTGTCTAAATGTTCCCACTGGTGAACAGGGACACCGGTGCTGACCTGCTCTCTGAGCCATTTGGAGAGCTTGATGTGAAAACTGAAATAATGAGCAAGTGCTGCAATATCATCTTGTATTGCAAGATTACCACCAGGATTTGTACAGCATTCCCGTGGAAATCAAGACATACGCTGATCTAATTTCACATGATTTTTGCAAACTCAAACTCAGTTTCCCTAGAAAGGGGAAACAGAACTCAGATCACAATAGATCTGCTCTTTTGGATGTAAAGCCCACAGGGGGAAGCAGCAGCAGCACACGAATGGCTGTGGCTGATCATCTACAGGGACCGTGGGCAAAGTGCCTGGTGCATGCACCTGACAGGACACAACTAAAAGCCTCTGAGGGTCTAGTGGCCTCATTTTCACTTGGGCTGGTAATTTCCAGTTCCCAACAATCTGAAGACTTTTCTTGCAGAAAATTTTGCAGCAGATCTTTATCTAGTTGCCTACACATGGGCAGTTATATTTAAAAATCTTGACAACTGTCTCAAGTTGGAATTTCTGAACTTTTTAAAATGTTATCAAGTTCATCCTACCATGTACTTCCTAAATACCACATGAATTTAGTTATCTGCAAATTCATATATTTGGAATTAATATGCAGTTGTAATTATTAGTGGATTATGTGATATAGTTGTTGCATGTAGCAAAGGGAAATTTTCATTTTCAGCTACATTTGCTTAGACTCCAGTGAAAAGCAGAACCTACATTATGTATTAGGCATAAAAATAAAATCATTGAATATGACAAATAAACCAAAAAAGCAATTTACAGAAAGAATGACTCAGCACTGCTAGGACTGCGATTTTGATTTTCTTTTTTTTTTCATCTAGGAATGAAATGCCCAAATCAATAATGGTTCTAATTTTGTAAAACATAATCTTAAATACTGCAAGAGTAGCAAAACCTCACTTCAGACTACCCAAAGCATGAATATTAAAACCAGCCCGGAATTAATCAGTGCTGGTGAAAGGCAACAGAGCTTAAACTCTGCATAAGAAAGGCAGAAGGAGGTGGTGGGAGAAAAAACTGCTTGCTGCAGCCCAAGGCACCATTTCAGGAGTCAGCTGGGAAAAACCTGTTGCAGCAGCGACACGTGGATGTGCAGGGAAAGCACCGGTGGGTACGAGTGTCCTGCTGGGACACCAGCACAGCGCCTGCTCTGACCACTGACACACCAGAGCGTGGCACTGAGGCTTTTGCAAAGGTTCCCAAGCCCTTCCCACTGATTCTGTTTTGTGACAAATCTAAGGGGCTGCAGCGGCTGCAGGTAGAGCAGGCCTTTGTGCTCTAAGGACAACACAAGCACTGTCAGAAGTTGGGCCTCCTTGGGATTTTAAGGACAGAATGATTCCAGGAACTGCTCTGCCCACCAGGCAACAGTCCCTCCGAAAAGATCCTGTCAGACCCAGGCTCCAGCCTCTCTATAATGGTATTTTGCAGCTCCATAATGTGTGCAAGTAATAATATGCAATGCAGTATTTAGCGCCCTTTATAATTGGGTGTTCAAGCATAGCTGGTGGGACAATGCTCACCACGGTGCTACAAAAGAGGCAAGTGCTGGGGCATGCTGGCCCTGTGTTAGTGGGCTCCCTCCCTCCCACTTGGCACCATATGGGCCCCTTGGAGTGTTTTTGGGGAAGCAGAAGGAGGAAAAATAAATCTGCTCTCAGAAGACCTGGGCCCTTTGTCACAAGATACTTCTGCTGCTCATCGTGAGACACAGCTGAGCTGAGCTTGCTCTGTCTTATGTGGCACATTAAACCTGAGCTGTTAGACAGGAGCTTGGGCTGTTTTGAAGCTGCTTTTTTGCTTTGAAACTTGTTTCCATCAGCCCATATTAGGCTGCTTAGAGCCTTATGTAAACCAAAGCTCTGCTGGGTTCCAAAACAGGTTGTAGGATTTACTTGGGATACTTCCAGGAGCAGAAGAACCCAAAATACTTCCAAAGCAAACAGCCTCACCTCCCGAGTCCACCTAAGACTATAACCAACATAAAAACTATGCTAAGCAAAATGTATTTTGCCTCAGATGCCAACTGAAAACTCATCCTTGTAAGTTTAAATATTCTTATCCTGTTCCCTGGACCACTAAACCCTATCTACTCCATTCAGGAATGGACATCAATCCTAACAAGTGTCTTTTAGCTGAGTGTACAATCGGCACGTAAATGGGAAAAAATTGATGACATACTCATCATGAACTATGGTGGGGCCATCCCTTGTTAAGGCCTCTTCCTTGATTACATTGATAAGTTCAAAGGTACTGCTTATGGGAGCGTCGGGGTTTGGCCATTTGGGACACTGAAAGTGGCGGACTTCCAGAACGTAGTCATCCTGCAATGACAAACCAGCCTGGCATTAGCTTCCTCCATTCACAGGCATCCACTCCAGGGGCACAGAGGGAAGAGCCTCACTGCAAACTGAAGGGAAACTTCCTTCTTTCAAACAGTTTACATAGAAAGAGGACATATGCACAGCTCCGGCATTGCTGTAATAGTGAACACCCTAAAATAATGCAAGTTTATCACAGTGTTTAATCAAGAAAAGATTTTGCATTTGAGTTCAGGGCTCAGATCAAACCTCTCTCAGAGCCCTTATCACTCAGAAGTCAAACAAGAGCAACCAAGTCAAATTTAAAAGGGCTTGCAGACTAATGTGTTGCAGCAAAGTCCAGCTGCAATCCAGACAGCAAACTTGAAGCAGGTTTATAGTTCAAAAGAATCGTGGTTACATTTCTGTGTTTAGTTAAGACCCCCATACAATTAAACTATAAATGCTGAATCTTGTAAGCAGAAATAAGACAATACACCTTGGTAAAATCATATCTTCACTTTCAAGCAAGGCAGACAGTTAATACTACAGTTTTACTAGCTAGAGGAATCTACCTGGAAGTGGAAGATGTGAGAGGGAGAAGGAGCCAGTGAGAATCCCTTTCCTGAGAGCAACATGCATCCACGTGCATTTACAAGTAAATCCTTTTCAAAACTTTTTCTGAACTCTTCTTCTTCTGTATTTAAATAGCATCAATATCATTTTGGTGAAAAGCAAAATCCCACATTTAAAGGTTTACTTACCTGGGTAGCTTCAAGGATAAAGTCATGGATGATAATTTGCTCTTCATTAGAGAGGCACAGTCTGTCTTTGCTGATAAGGGTCACAGTAAAGGCCTCACAGTTCATGGATTCCTCACGACTTGGCCAGTACACAAACTCATCTTCTGCCTGGAGAAATGAAACACACTACTGCAGCCTTTCAGATACCTTGTGCGCAACTGAAAAATCCAGCGGATCAAAAAACTGGTTTGATAAATAGAGATGATCAGGAGCTGACCTTTAAAAACCATTTCTATCTAAAACAAATTTACTATTGCAGTAGACAGTAAACCTGCCAGATCCTCCCTTTGTGTGTCCAAACAGGTAACATCTGCTTTTTAATTGGTTTCATAGGGAAATGGTTATCTTAGCTCACTCATACTTAACCTTTGTATTGTATCCCAGGCTTTATGACCTCCTGCCTACACAGTTTTGTTTGAAAGTCAGATATTTGTTTAGGAAAAACTCATTGACCTTTAAAAATTAATGGCTTGATATTTTTAATTTGTGTTTGTTGTGGTCTAATCCAAAACTCAGGGTCTGTGGATCAGGCCTAGGTAGAGGATTGATGGATACTTATGTAGGGCTTGAATTTTTATGAGCGACTGGAGGAGTGAAGAGGAAGAGAGAAACCCAAATATTCTTAGCCTTGAAAAAAACACTGGCTAAACTTAATGCAAGTTCTCCAGCAAAACACCTCTACTGAAGGGACACTGCAAAATCTCAGTGAGACTGTGAAGGCTGCAAGAAGCTCAGTGCTGAAGTAGCCTGACTGACAGGATGTAGGTAACATCCTGTCAACGCTGTTCTTTAAAAAATAACTGTGAATTCCTCATTTGCTGCAGAGAAAGGAAATTATGGTCTGTCACCACATACAGGCAAAGTCTGTTTCTTCTCCTGGCTTCACAGGTCTATGTCCCTGCAGCACGAGCACAGAAGTTACCCTGGCCACATGCACGGAGCAAACCTGTGTCTCTGGACATCCCATCTTTCCCTCATGAGCAAACATGAGCTATGAACTGACGTCATCCTGCTGTGGCCATGCATGTCCCTCTAAAAACAGGTGTATTTCTGTGGGTCTGCAGCTTTGATGCACAAAACATGCAAGATACTGTTGAGATTTGGGCTGTCAATGCTTTGAAAATGTAACTTCAGGTCCTAAGTCCTTACAATTCCTCCCTCAATAAGCAGAGGCACTGGGAAGCAGAGCAGTATCACTGAGTGCCAGGGAAGGGACCTGTCCCGCCACCTGACGGGTCCTCAGGCTGCAGGTACCTTGCATTTTTGTCTTGTCCTTTGGCAGTGCACATCCAGCACCCTGGCTGCTGCCTGGGCCCTGTGCCACCCCTCCTTGCCAGCCGACACATCCCACAGTGACCACTGCGCTGAGGCCGGGGGGCCACTGCCTTGCTGGCCACTCTCCACCCTGGCAATGGTGAAGGTGAAAGCAGGGATGTGGCCATGCCCAGTGTTCCTCCTTTACCCCTTAATCATTATTGTTCTGCAGAGCTGTTTCATGTACTTGTGAAGACAAGATCAGCCTCTTCATTTCCACCTGACACACTTTCATTTCATTAGCGCCTTCTGATTCGATCGAATGTCTCTGAGCACTCCTTGCAGTGCTGCAATCCCTTTCATCCCCACACACCAGCAGCATATTGACTGCTGCCTCTTTAGTAGCCCCTCATGACTGCTATTTTCCTGCTGTAATGAAGGTGGTTTCTCTTCCACTTTCAGCTACAATTGTCTATTCACCTCAGTGATGCGTGCATGAAAAAACGAACCGTTTAGTTCTTAATCCTTTTCAACACGCCCTCTTGAGATGTGCTAGTAAATCTGGAAGTAGTGATTAGCACTTCACCTGTGTCTCCTTATTCTTTCTCTCTGTCTGACTCATTATTTCCACTTAAATTAACGTACTTGTTTGCTTTTTACTTTCATTAAAAATGGCACGTGTAGCCTGGCACAGCCATAGCCTTGCACAGCCTGAGGCTTAAGCTCACGGGCAAGCAAGCAATTACCCTCGTGTCCCTGCCTTGCATTTCTGCTCCTCTCAAAGTCCTCACCCATAACCCCATCCTCTGTAACCCCTTGCACGCTGCCAGGCAGCCCTCAGTAGCCTTGCAGATGTTGTCAGCACGGGCATGCTGTGCTGCCTGAGAGCACCATGGTCCATCCAGCCATGGATGTCCAGGGGTGAGTGCAGAAGGTGAGAGCTAAAGAACAACACCCACATAATGGAACTTATCTCTTTGTAATCTCTTTATGGCAAAGTCTGAGAAGGTGGCTCAAAAATTGGCTTTGCTTTCAGCCAGAAAACAGCCCCAGCAGGCAACTGAGTGACCCTGTGCTGTGCCCAGCTGGGCTGTGACAGTGGCACCACGCAGGGAGGGACATGGGCAACTCACCAGGCTTTGGTTGTCCGGCAGCATGACAATGATCTGCGCGTTGTGATCCCAGATCATTCGCCAGAAATCTTTAGTTGTATGTGGCAGTGGATGTTGGGTTATGATGAACTCGTTACTCCTGTAGTAGCCCTTTTGCAGCAAAACAAACACAGTTACTTACTGCCTTGCATACTTTTAAAGCATTAATTTAATCTCTGGGGACACATAATGACCCTATTTCATTTTATTCCACAATATTTTCACACAGACTGTATTTTTTCAACTCTGTTTCAATTCTAATGAGTCCCTACTGCTTTGATTTACTTTAAATCCCAGTATTTATTTTACTATATCTCACAGAAATACACATTCCATCTAAATGCATTTTGTAATTAATTTTTTTTGGGCAAGAATCTTTAATAAAACACGGTTAATAGCTTTACATTATGGGGAAGGTGTTAAAATCTCATCTGTTAATACACAGCCATTACATACAGAATTAAGACAATTATAGGCATCTGGTATTTAGCACCTTAGAACTGATTTTACTTTTTAATTAGGTGTTGGCTTCCTCACCATGATATAAGAGGCATTAATGTAATCTGTTCCCTTCATTCCAGGCAATGGTGCCAAGCCCACTCTAGCACGCTCAGCTATAACATTAAAAAAAACAACAAAACACAGAGAAAAAAAAAAAGATCAAAGTCTGGCCATGGCACAATGCAGAAAGTAAGAATTTCTCAGCTGTTAACAAAGCAAACAGTGTGCAGCTCCCATCTCCCACAGGAGCAGGCCAGCACTTTAACTGCGTTAAAGCACTGCCTGCTAACACAGGATATAAAAGAGAATGTTGCACAATATTCCCACAAGGACAAAGTAATTTCAGGAATCAAATTTTACTATAGCAAAGATTTTCACAGCAGGCTGAATTACCAAATAACAGTATATGCAGTGATAACAGGGGATTTCGGGTAATTCTTGTCTGTAGTGTTCCATTTGTCTCCAGCAGCACACAAACCCAGGTGATTTATTTTGTTTTCCCTACCACTCTGTAGCACTGCCATCTCTCACAGGGTGAGAGAACCTCCAGAGACAAACTGGTTAGGGAATTAGGGAAGGGGGAACCTCCCAGAAGTGTGCGTGCTCTTCTGCAGATCCACGCTTCTCTGTGAGGGCTGGGTTCAACATCATCCTCAAACCCTCTGACAGGCCCCAAAAGCCAAACTGGAATCACTGCAGCTGCATGACACAAAGGGCCAAATCATACAGACTATTTCTGGCCTGTTCCCATCTGTTTTCATTATATATTCTGATGACTTCCCTTTTTATTAACAAACTTCGTGATGGACGGTATCTGTGCCACTGTGACTTTGTGCTAGTTTGGCTATCATCTGTCCTCTGTGTCCTGTACTCTGGGTTATGGGATGGGGATGACATTGTGGCCATGCTTGGTCTGGTGCAAGTTCATGCTGCTTGACAGCCATGCACAGATTCCATATTAATGACTGTGAAACTGCGTCCTCGGGCACTAAATACCCTCAAATCTGGGGCGGCTCACACACAGAAACAGAGTGCTGTAGCTGAATTACAAACAACTGGTGCCAATCACTCTGGGAGATCTCACCAGGGCTGGGAGCTGGTATCAAAGTAATCTCTCGGTATTCCACAGATTTATCCCCTACCTAATTATTCAAATTCTTAAGCACTTCAAATTAACATTTCACTTGGACAGTATATCTGGCTGACACTGCAACTATTTCTTTTTGTTCAGTTTCATCAGGGTAATACTGAAAGACAAGACAGCTTGGGCTGAACAAAAGATTACATTTCCCCTTCCTAGTGGCTATGCCTTTTCATGCATAACACCGGGAGAATTCGGTACAAAAAGTTATGCTAGGCAGTAATCAAACCGAAGATGTGATCTTACACGGCACGACTGATGAGTTCCTGTTCTTCTCTTTGTTGCAGTCTTTCTGAGCACTGAAGCATTCCACGTATTTTGCATTACACTGTGTAACCAGCTGAAAGAGAATAAAGTAGTAAGTCAGTCCTCAGAGCACTCTAAATGAAGACAGGAGGTTTCTTTGCCAACTCCTGCGAAGATGCATTACTAGAAGAATAAACTGCATTGTTAAACTTGTTTAAAGTACTCAAGTTTCCAGTGGAAATCATCCTTTTCATACAACATGTTTAATAGATAAAAAGATCTCTGTAGCTCTCAGCTTTGAAACAATCTGAAAATGAAGTTCTATCAAAATATTTTTTCACAGAACACTACATTTCGTTATCATTGAGAATATATTTCACAGACTTTCAGATACGTTTAGTCAGAAGCAGGTCTCAAGAAATAAAAGCTAGCAAAACAGAACAACAAAACTTTAATATTGCTTCCCCCCCCCCCCCCAAATAAAAGCCAGATCATTCCTGCAGAATGTCTTTTTTTGCCAGGCCTTTGGGAAACCCACCAGATTGAGATCTGAGGCCATGGGCTACATTCTCTGGTCTCCCATATTCATTCTCACAAAGAAAGGCAGATTTGTATTTGAATATTCCCTCAGTGCATGGGGAAACTCTGCCAGAGCAAAGAGAGTAAAGGTGGCTTTCACATCTCCTGCACTCACACCTCGTCACTCAGTGTCATTTCACTCTGCGATGGCTGAATGTAAATTGCTGTACTAGGGCATGAGCACAAGTTATTTTCTGCCACCTCTATGGCAGCAGCAGAAACAAGAAAAAGATCTAATAATTGTTGCTGGTCACATCCTAGTTAGAAATGCACTCTAAACAAGACAGCACTCAACTCATCTATGCACTGGCATAAGCCCCATTAGAAGTTATGGGGTTTCTAAATAACTGTGCAATGTTGTCAGAGAAAATAATTTCTCAAAATGGCACTGAGGGTTTTCAAACTTTGTCATGAGTCATGAGAAAACATATAATTTATACATATAATTTAAAATTGTTAGTATAAGTGCAATTTTTTTAAAATAGGAAATCTTTTTCTCCTACGCATTTTGAATGTGCGTAGGTGCAGTTGCGCTTGTTTCTTTAATTTAGTAATTAAGCATCTGGAATGTCTTGAGTGATGGAGAAATCCTGAGATTCCTACAAGTGAATTCAGAGAAGAGCCTGTTCATGTTTTGAATAGCTTGGCACCTGGTGTAATTTAACAGCTTCAGTTCCTTGGGTAGTTATAGGGTAGTTATTAACTGAGTGAGTTTAGCTGTGGAAACAGATGTCACGTATAATCTTATGATATAAACTCTCAGGAAATATTTTACAATGTATTCAAATAAAGTGCAATCAGAAAATCTTAGGTTTCAAATAAGAGATCTGGGCAAAAAAAAAAAAAATTACTTTGGCCAGGAAGAAAGCAGCTATGACATAGCAGGAAATGCAGCAAGTGTCGTGATTAGCAATGAGAAAGGCATATTGTGTTTCCTGGTCTTAAAACATTTGTAATTCTTTATCTACAGTGATGAAATAGTAGGTGGTGCAAAGAACCTCATCTCCTGTCTTTCCCTATATCTGTGTGCACGAGAGCCACAGTTTGGAGCAAGACTTCCAGCAGAGGTAACCACAGACTTGGGAACATGCAAGCCCCCTTGGGAACAGGGAGACCAACAGCACAGTCCAAAGCAGTGTCCATGTCCCTCTTCCCACCTCTGCCTGAAGAGAATGAGCGCTGATTTCCAGCAGCAGCTCAGACTGTGGAGGACTGAGCTTCCCAAGATGTTGTGCTGTGCTAATCAAGTGTTCTGGTTTGGTTCCCTAGCCATGACAACTGACAGTGATGACAGGCCATATAAAAGAGTGCAGGAAAATGAGGTCCCTCTGGATGGCAGTGACTAAGACTTACCTTGAACTGTTTTTCTAGTCGTGTCTTCCCTCCTATGCCAGGTATGAGGATGCTGTTAACATAACTATGCAGCTGGTTGGCAGATACTTCAGTCTCCTTCCCAAGGATGGCTTCCAACAAGGCATCGTGAATAAAAATGTACTGCTCCTAGGAAAACATCAGCATGTCAGGTAGACACTTGGAATAACCTAAACAGCTGGCTCAGTCTGAGGGGTAGTGCACACTGAAGGAAAGGGTGTGCAAAAACAAACCACCCATGAAAATACTGCCAAATTCAGAATTAATATTTATAGATGTAGCACATACAACTCTGAATGAGTCAAAATCAGAAGCTTCTGGTCTAGAAAAAGAGAGACATTCCAGTGCAGAAACATATCAGTAATATATTCAATTTTTACAGGGATGTAATTGGAAAAATTGATTCTCTTTTTGATTACAACACAAAAATGAATAAAGCTTTAAATTCAACCCTGTTGCAATTTTTACCTCTGTCTGGACGAGGTAGTTGCGCTGTGTCCTGATATGTTTCAGGAAACCCAGGACATTAACTGTGCTTTTGTCTTTTATCTGCTGCAGCATACTGTCTATCACAATGTAGGTACCAGTTCTGCCAACACCAGCACTACAGAGAACATAAGAGAAACTCATGAAATACAGTCAGATGTAAATGCAGAAGTAACAGCAGAACAGAACTAAGCAAATACTTCTGTTCATGGGCTTTCATTTTCCTAGCTTCAACTATTAAATCTTCCCAGCAAAATATCTTGGTTTTCTGGAAATATTACCAGGTATATATTTCCTCCCTTTGGTGGGTATTTCTGTGCTTCAACATGAAGCTGAACACAATACAAGCCACCACACCTGTGCCAGCAGCATGAGGATGAGGCAGAAATCCATGGTTCTGGATTTCACACCCTGGCTGTTCACACTTGGCTCCTGTTTCTGCTGCTGCTGTTACTGGTGTTGGCTGGGTGAAGCCATACAAAGATCCACCCTTTGCCAAGCTGCTGCTATCCTGGATTGCCAAGGTCACTCCAGGCTGTGAGGCTGTCCTGGCTGGCTTCAGCCTTGAGGTAGAGCTTAAACTGCACAGTGGAGCTGGAAATGCAAGTGGTACCAGCACTGTGGGAAGGTATGAGAGAGGGCTAATCCTGTGGAGACAGAACTCCTTGCAGGGAAGGAGAGCAGTCCAGGGCCCAAGAGAGAAGGGAGCTCTTCAGAGATTCTCAGCTTCTGCTGAGGAAGGAGCTGTAACCCCCATCATCCTCTCCTCTTTGCTATGGTGCTGTGCAGCCCTCTCACACACAATGAAGAGCACATCCCTGAACTGGTTTATCGACTGATCTATTCTCTGGCTGTGAATGCTGGTGACTGTGAGTGTGGTTCAGTGGCATTTGCATGCCCAGGTGTCCATGTATCCACACTGCTGGGTCCCAGCAGAGGGGATCCTGCCCTGCCCACACACTGAACAGGCAGGCTACAAACAAGCTTTGACCAAGGAGCTTCCCAACCACATCAGTGCAATGTTCAGCAGCTCAGTATCACAGCATTAGAAAAACCCTGTGTCATCTGGGAAGCTTCCGTGTTGGAGTTAAGATGTAGGCAAAGCAAGTTCATGTCTACCTGCACTCGCAGAGCTGGCACACTCCTCCTGTGTTAGAAACCCACAGTGTCTGTCCTAGCTGGTGTGAGGAGCACACACTGTGCTCCAGCTGTGCTTGCCAGGGGTGGCTGGTCCCAGCCATCGTACCTGCAGTGCACCACCACTGGTCCCATGTCCGGGGTTCTGGCTGCTGAGGATCTCCTGACGAACGTGAGCACGGGCAGGGCATACTCGGGCACCCCCATGTCCGGCCACTGGGTGTAGTGGTACTGAATGACCGTCCTCTCGTTCTGCCGCCCCTTGGGGTTCCCTTTCTGACCCTGTGTGCAAAGGGTGCATGCACACAAGAGACAGAGGAGGGAAAAGAAGCATAGAAATATCATCAGTCCTTCTGGCTTGCTCAGCGGAGAAAGTGCTGGGCTCTGACAGAAGAAACCTGCAGCTCTGCCTCCTGCTAGGTGGAGACAAAGTTCGAGGAAAAATACATGTGGGAACAGGTAATAACAGCAATAACAAGGACACCAAAGCAGCAGTGCACTTGAGAAAAAGAAATACAGGCTAAACCTTAACAACAGGTCCTTTGTAATCCTGGCTTTGCTTACTTATTTCCCACCCACCTGCCCCTCCAGGCTGCCTATGCAAATGATGAGTTTTGCTCCGGTGTGCCTTACGTCCTATACAAGCCACAAGGCACCTGGGTGGGAGCAGCAAAGGCTTGGCTCACCTTTTTCATCTTGGTGTTCCTGATGGTGAAGCGGCGCACAGTGTAGCAGGCGTGGACGTTTGTGCTCTTCAGCGTGACGATGATGTTGCCGTACTCCTCGCTGTTCTCCGTCGGCCAGTACTGATCGCATTTCCTCTGAACACAGACACAGTGGGGTGAGTTGGCTAAGGGCCTGAGCTGCTGCTTTGTATTTGTGTTTAGTGCTTTTTTAAAAAACACATGGTGAGGTATGTGTCCCTCTGCTCTGTTAGTTATGTTTTATGCATCAATACATGTCACCCCAAGCCATTTAAAACCAAATTCTGCCCAGGCGATTTGGGGAAGTGTTAAGGAGCAACTGCTAACAAATGAGAAAATCTCTTACTCTTCCTTTTTCAACAAGGTTCGTGATCATGACAATGATTCCAGTATTTTGTTCCCAAATCATCCTCCAGAAATCTTCAAAGGTAGACTTTAAAGGTCCCTGGGTAGCAATGTAGGCTTTTGCTTTGTTGTAACCCTTCAAAGAAAACCATAATGCCAAGTGAGATGAAAGCAGTATCATGGCAGAAAAATTAATATTTTAGAGGTAACAAGAAAGGTGCTTTTCTCATTCAGAATAGTGAGGAATTTGTAGCAAAATTACCAGGTGAAGTTGGAAAATACAGTTATTTCACAAGTAACAATACTTCCTCCTTGTGGAAGGATTCAAAGATAGAGTAGATAAAAACCATTGAAACAACTTACATCGACATAATTAGCATTAATGTAGTCACTGTGCTTAGAATCTTTCCCCGGTAAAGGCCTTAGCTTCACCCTGCTGTGATCATCTGCAGGATAAAAAACACAGCAGAGAAACATTATGGAAACACAATGCAAAACTGCAGGCAAACATCCCATTTCCTGGGTATCAGGGTTGCCTACTAATACTCAGAAGAGATTGGCCTTGCACTGGGAGTCAAGAGGGAGATGGGAGTATCTGTTCTTGGTCATCTGCTCATGTGCAGGCCATCAATCTTCACATCCCTCAAAGCACGTGGTTATGCTGGGACAGCTTCTCTTTAAAGAGCACTGGAGCCTCAGGAGCACAATTTCTAGGATGACCTACATCACTGGAAGTAGTGAGATTCAGAGAGCCAGGGCACCCCACAGGGCTGAGTTACGCTGCCCCTGCTTGGCTCAGCTCATTATCCTCCCCTCAGTGCTGGGCTCAGGCAGCTCTGCTGGCCCTGGGAGCTCAGTGAATGTCCTCACTCCACCACCACCACGATCACACCACGAGGACAGCCTTGAGGTCGTGATCTTTAGCTCCTCTTCGCTTCACCCAAATGCTTGACTCCATCTTAAAGCAGAAAAAATTCACAGTCCTGCTCCTAGGCGGAAGCCTAGGCTGGGTGGTCTTTCCAACTCATGCAGAGATGAGACATGTGAGCCAACTTTAAGCATAAAGACTGGTTTCATTTGCTTTCCTTGAGGGCCAAAGGAGAGAGAGGTTCCTCCAATGACAGTCGGGAGGACTGAAGTGCCTGCTTCAATTCTCCTTCAATGTCACATCTCTGTGCCTAGAGGGACCAGACATCAATGTCTAAAATGAAGCTCAATGAATGCCTTTGCCCAAGGCCACACAGCAAGTCTTTCACAGGTCTGGGAATTGGTCCTCAGCCAGTACCTTGATTACTTCTGAAAATCAGTTAGAGACATGCATTTCCTTCCTATGCCATCAAAAGCATTCAGGATTTATTGCAATGTTTATGAACATTGTGAACTTTTTACCACTGGGCTCTCCATGCCTGTTCCTAAACCACAGTGACTACTGTATCTGCCATTCATTCCACATCAGAGAACAATAGGGAAAAAGTTACTGCACTTCCACCTCAGATAATTTGCATTCTAGAGCAGAGTCCAGATTTGCAGTTCTCAGAGGGATACAGGCAAAGCCTGCTCTGTGCTACAAAGATCATTATTTGTCCAAATCCTACATACAGCTAAAGCAGTTTGAAATACAGCAGATGCACTCTGTAAAATTTAGCACCTTTGGGATTGTAAGGTAATCCCAGGAATCATCAGTAAAACTCTTTGCTCCACCATGCACTTCCCTCAGGCCAGTTTTCAGGCATTAGCAGGCAGAAGAGCTCTGATCATCAATTTATCCCAGTTATTCCTCTGCAAAATTTCATACCAAACTTATACTTCTAAAACTATGCTTGGACTGTCAAACTGTGAAACATTTCAAAACAAAAGCTGGAGTGAAATCCTGGTCCTGGAGGAGTCAAAACATTCACTGCCTTTAGTGGGAAAAAGATCTCCCAGCCACACTTTCTCATGTTTATTACTCACTGTGTAATAACGTAACTTGGGGCCACCTGCCTGTCCCAGTCACACACACAGAGCAAGAGGAGAGTGCCTTTTTGGGCTGATTCATTGTGCTTAGGCCAGTGCTTACTTACAGGCCAGGATGTTGATGTATCTGTTCTTGTGCTTGTTGTCGGGATGGTTGGAATGCTCTGCAGTGATGTTCATGTCGGCTGTACAACGCTGCACTTCCTAGAGAGAAAAATTATTCAAATGGAAAATCTGTCAGTCAAAACAACCTTTCTCTCCTTTTGAAACAGCTCATGGAAACCACGTTTAGAGTATCAGTGTCTTAATTGCTGGGTTAAACACAGTGTCTTTCATTATTGTCCTGTCTGTTGTGGTCTCTTATGCCGAGCAGTGTCAGCTGTCCCTGGTCATGCTCCTCTCCACAGGCTTGGGGACAGATGGGCACCCTGAGGGTCAACTGTGCCCTCTGACCACCAGTCCATCACCTTCTGCACTGCATCTCCTGCCATGCCCCACTGTCCCTCCTTGTGGAGCTAAGATAGGGTCCCTCAGAGGCAAGAGGGGCCAGTGCAGCATAAAGAACAAAAAATATTTCAATGGAAGACTTCTGACTGCTGGACAATTTATCTGCTTATAATCTCTCAAAAGGGGGTTTCTGACATTTAAAGCTGGCACTGACCTTTTGTTAGTTCTCTGCAGAGAGATGCCTTTTGTAAAATATAAATAAAATAGATCTCTGAAGATAACAGTGAGTGCTTTAAATACCAAGGCTTGGACACTGATTAACAGCCCCTGATACAGTGAAGAAAAGGTTGCATCTATGTATAAATATATATATTTACAAAGCAGAGTGATGCCAAGCTTGCCAGGGTGTTCATGAAGCCAGAGATGTAGATTTCTGTCTAGCTGGGGCTGTAGGTTAGATACCTAATTGCCATGATATTTTTTAGTTCTCAACCTACCCCATTCTCTGTTCAGCAACAGGATACAGGGCTATTGAAATGGAGCAATGGAGGGTCTTTTTTTTTGACCCTAAAGAGAAGCAGCCATTCCCCTATAGAGTTCCACACGTCAGAGATTGCCCTATAAACTGAAGCACTCACAAGTGTTTCCATCTCCAAGATACACCTTTTCAGTATCTGTTTAACCATAATCGTCCTGAAAAAGAGAACCCCCTTTTTATCACTAGCACAAATATTCTTCATTTAAAGACATGTTTTTGAAACAAAAAAAAGTAAAATGTGGAGTTTACAAAGTTGTGGAAGAAATTATGTTTATTCAAATCTTTTGTGACTCCCAGAAATTGCGCTGAGCAGAACCGATTTCCCCCCAGGATATGTGAGGAAGTGCTAAATTACTTTGTACTTCAGACTTTAAAAATAACAGTATAGAACCTAAGAGGGAAAGTCATTAGGAGCTCACAGCTGCTACAAAGATCACGAGCTAAGTGACAGAGAAAAATTATCACGAGAAATGCTATACAAACAGCAGATGTAGGAGTTCAGCATTATGCAGACATTTCACAAAGGACTTGCATAGCAATTTTGATATCTTCCCCAGCATTTACATTTTAAAAGTGCAAAGTATACTAAAACCTTGAACGTTTTATAGCTTTTACATCCATGTGACACTCCCAAATAACAATTGCTTCTCTCTCTCTTCCCCGCCCTCCATAGGGAGAACCATACTGTGCTCAAGGAGAGGAGCTGAGCAAAGACAAAGACGAATCAAACAAAACTCTCAGCTGGTCCTAAGAGAATTTTCATAGTTCCACTTCCATCATATAAAAAAGCCCAACATATTAAAGCGTGCCCTTCCCCTAATTCTGCCTGTCAGCTCCAGTGAGCGAGGGACTTCAGATTACACAATGGGCAGGATCAGTTCAGCCTAAGTCATAGCTGGAAAAGTAACAATATTTACATGTAAGGTTGACTGAACGTAATTTTGTTTTACCTATTTTTGCATTTAGAAACCATACAATGTCAAAGCTGTACCATTTCAAGTCACTCCTAAAAAATACCCTCCCCGTTTCTGAAAAGCCTCATGTCAAACCCTACATCCCTGCATGACTGTAAAATTCTTTTTAGAAGTTATTGGCATTGAAAAATTTATGCCAAATACTGTAGAATTTAATACAGATTAATCCAATAAGGTTCTGTGGAGAATACTCTGAGAAGTTACAGAATTTAATAGGGAATTACCTCCCTGCTAAGGAATTTTCTCTGACAGTTTAAATACTACATAGTAAATGTATCATTTTCTATTAAATTCTATAGGATTTTTCCATAAGGGAATTGTTGGTGAGGTTAATCATTTTAATTAACCTTTTTATGTTGATGGTGACTGTTTCCTCGACTGTACATGTTCCCAGCTGGCCAATATAAAGTTAATAGAAGAGAAAGATTAAGCTAAGATGGTGAAAACCACAGCAATGGAAAAGGAGGTCTGACGCTGTGAGAGCTGATGATCTGAAAATGGCTTTTCTTAACACATAGCATTCGAAATGGTTTTTAATATTCTGGAAAGCTGCTGTAATGGTGGATTCCTATGTCTGCACAATGCAAAAACACAGCAAAAGGAGACCATTACAGAAAAGCTTCCCCCGTGCCAACATGCCTGAACTATTTTTGTCTTTTTTAAGTCTTCAGCCCTCCTCTCCAGTCCAGGACACAGCCAAGGCTTTGGGACACTGAAGCTGTCAATGAGAAGGGGACCGAGGACATCCTCCAGCTCCACACTGGCCTGGGTTGGGCTGTGCTGCATGGACAGACGGGGTTGAGAGTACAGGTTGGTTATCCATGGTCTCCTAACCCTCCAAGGCTCATCTCTCCAAATTCTAACAGCAATTACTAAACCACAGGCTCCCCCCACCAGCCAGTAAGGCATAAGTTAACATTCCTCTGTTATTAAAGCTGAGGTGGTTGCCTTTCATCAGTGCACAAAAGGCTGCAAGGAGACAAGACTAGTTGCAGCCTGTTATCTGTGCCTCTGTTCAGAGTATTATTTACCCCTTGGCAGAAGGGGACACCCCAGTGTTAATAAATAACACCCTGAAGAAAGTCCCCAAAAGTCCCCATTTTAATTACACTGTTTTACCACATTTATGTATATCACAGATTTGCTTTCCCAGCATCTTCTGTTGCTTATGCAGTGGATTTCTAAACCTTACTGGCTACCAAGTCCTTTGGTTACACTTAAAACACCACCATGATTGCATTATTATTACAACCTACATTTGCAGGCAGGTCACCAGGTCAGCGCTGATCCCAGGCTGCTCACTGCAGCTCAGCCTAAAGAAAGTCCTCTCCCAGCAGGCACAAAGCTGCTGCTGGCACCTTGGAGTAGGACAGATAGTGTTTGTATCACCACATCCATAATTCATCCATAAACTTTTCAGCTCTGGAATATTTCCTTTGGCTTTGCTTAATCCTGCTTAGTCTCCTCCACTGATTTTAACAGCAGCTGGCTTGCACATGGCTGCTCCTCATGTTTAACTTCCCAGAACACATTACTGTCCCAGGATGAATGGATACAGGCTTTATTCTGTCCTTTCAACTTATCATTGACAACCCAAGAAACCAAAGTACATGGTTTCAATTGACCGTTAGTTACTCTAAGAAGTGTTCTAGTCTATGCTATTATGGCTAATTTACCTTTTAATTATATTGTCCATGCTAATGCTAATTGGAATTTGATACACCCAGGTTTAACGACCCATTTTAATTGCCTTTCTGAAACAAGTTACAGATTAGTTTCTTCTAAACTTCAAAGAATTTCCATTTAAGTGTAAAATCAAACTGCTCCAGTGTCTTGCTGGCAGTATAAGGTTCTGAGCAGGAATTTTTGCTCCAGTGGCTGAGCAGAACTTGGTCTCTTGATTTGGCCTTACAAAGCACTGCTGCTGTTGTTTCCCATGACTTCAGGCTGATGTCCTGGCAGGGGCTGAACTGGGAAAGCCTATGAATAGCAATGAGGAGGAGTCACAACAAAGAAAGGATCCTATTCTGAGCGACTAAACCTGAGAAGATCCATGGCTATGGTTTGATATTAATGTTGATATTTTTCAGCATGGAAGCAGGTAGTTCATCCACCCCCAGTATCAGTTTTGATCTGTTATTTTAATCCCAAATTACAAGAATTCTGTGGTAGTGCTCTTGCTGTTTGTTTTATCACAGCAAACATGAAGACAGCATACCAACAGAGACTGCAGATAATATCTGAAGATATCCCACAGGAATTGTGTAGATTTCTGTGATAATTTAGCAGTAGTATAAACTCTCCAATGGCACTCGAGGGAGAGGTGAATTGGGGACAGCCTAGAAAGAGGCGAAAAGAAACAAACCAAAAGGACTCAACACAGGAGTAACATCAACAGACAGCTAAAAACTCCTGTAAATGCATGAGAGGGGAAAGGATGGTGGGGGGAAGGTATCAGAGTCTGACCAAAATTTTGCATTGCCCAACCAATGGCTCCTCCAAGCAGGGCTTCCAGGCAGAAACCTTGGGTATGGCTGTGGTACTGTGGTTAGTAACAGAAACCCCAGATATCTGAAATTCCTTTATTGCTTCTCTTCAACTCCATCTCTTAATTCACATTGCCAATTTCTGAGGGTAGGTGAAGCAGTGAGATAAGAACTGAGAACTCCAGGAAGGCCCTATTCTGCAGCAATCCCTCCTCCAGCTTCACAGGGCTGCTTCCCTCTGCTTTCAGTACAGCAATGCACAGGCTGAGAACACCTCTAATTAAGACAATTTTGGGCCAGGGTCATAAAACATTCCCAATGCAGTATTTCCCGCCAGCAGCATCCTTTGAAATGGAGTCTTTCTACTGCCAAATTCCTTGGTGTAGATGCAGCTATAAGCATGTGTCTGGTGTGAGCTGTGTCTAATCCGTAAGGGATGCCAGTAGAACTACACGGGGTTTTTAGAATCTCAGGAAACGTGCAAAGTGCAGCACTATCTGTCTTCAATGCAGCCCTTTGCAAGAGAATGACGTTCTGAGGCCCCCGGTTAAAAAGAGCTAGTGACCCCTGCCCTGAGCAGCAGCAACCTTGAGAATAACGTTAGCAAATCCCTGCCACATCGCTGGAAATATAGATTTATGTTATTTTCTTACATTTCAGGACATTTAGAAGAAGGTGCCACTGGAGTATAAAGATATTTTCAATTTATGTGATGAGGGAGCTAGACAGCCTGCCTCCAAGTTCAGCGAGCCTGTTCAGACCCCAAATTGGCAATGAATCATTACACTCACACGGCCACAGGCAGGAGAGGTCTGCAGAGATTGCATTCCCCGTCTCTAATCGCTCCCGCAGCAGCCCTGACCAGCCCACTCCAGAATTATGGAGGAGGGAAATAAAATTGTCTGATCTCAAAAAGCCAAATGCTGCATTAAACTGTAAAAATTCACAGTTAGCTTTGGGGATGGAAGGTGATTTCTTGGCTTAGTGTTCCTTTCTTAGAGCAAAAGGACATGATTACTCAAAAAAACTTACTGTGTTATTCCAGTAACCGGCCAGGGGGAGGGAGTGAAAAGCTCTACTGTGGGAGGTGGCACTTCACACTCTTTTTGATACAGGAATTTGGAGGGCACATGTCCTATATAGTCAGGCTATCAGGGGAATAGAGGATGACAAATGTGACATCAGTTTTTAAAATGAGATCCAGAAGGGGTTTCAGGCACTGCAGCCCACTACATCTGACTTCTCTGTGGGGCAAACTGTGAGACTGCAATAGAGGAGCAGAGCTAGTGAATGCCTCAAACACACTGGGGAGAGGTCCCTGAAGAAGTCTACAGACTGTCTAGAAGAGAGCAGCATATCAATTTCCAAAATGTGTGAAAAGGCCTCTCAGAAAATATTACTAAAAACCTGTTCTGGTTTTGGAGGAAAAGGAAAACTCGCCTTGTGCATTACCAGGTTAGAGGTGGGACTCAGCTGCCCAGGAATTGCCAGTGTTCAGCTTTCACTGGTGGGACCTTACAGGGACCTAACCTGTTCATAAATGGACTGCAGAGGAGACAAAGTGTGTTTACAATACAAAATTATTTAGGATAATTAGAACAAAAGCTATTTGTGAAGGGAAGCTGAGCAATCTCACAGCACTGAGTGGCTGAGTGACAAAATGGCAAATGAAATTCAATGTTGATAAATGCAAAGTGATGTACTTGGGGGAAAAAACAACCCTAACTATACATACATACTGACAGGTTCCCAATTTGCTATCGCCATTCAGTGATGAGACCTTGGGGTCACAGTCAATAGTTTTCTGGAGGTGTCAGCTGAGTGCTCAGGGGTTGTTAAAAACCAAATAGTATGTTAGGAGGGAGGAAAGTAATAGAAAACTGACAACTGAACTCTGCAGGAAAACCACCCATCATATACTGTGCACAGCTGAGGTCTTCCCATCTTAACAAGGTTATGGTAAAGGAAGAAGAAAAGGTACAGAGGGAACAAGTCATTGCAAGCCTAGAGTGGCTTCATCAAAAAAACAAAGTGAAGAATTTAGATTTCTTCAGATTTTAAAATGGATTATTAAGGGGGGATATGAAGGCAGACAGAGACATGAGAGGCATTTAAATAAAAAGGGATGTACTTTGTAATGTAAAAACTAGGAGGCACCAAGAGCAGTTATTAGACATGAATTAAAAGCAAAAGGAAGTCTGTTCTTGTGGAACAAATTGTAGAATTCATTGCCATGGGATGCTTTGGACACCAGAAGCCTAAAAGGGTTCAAGAGACAATTAGAAATTTACGGAAGAAAGGTCTATCAAAGACTGTTAAGTGTAATGATGCCAAGAAAATCTCTGGCTAGACAAGGGGTAGATCTAATCTCTGGCTCAGGAAGCCTTTCAATCTCTGTTCAGTCTTGTCCCCAAACCCTGCCCCAGTGCCCCTGTAAGAGCGTGGAACCTCATCCTGTACACCACAGCAAGACAGCACTGGAGCTACCTGAGAGCAAGCCAAAAACCTTCCCTGAACTTTTTGTGGTCTAGTACTGAACAAACTGCAAGGTTGAATACAAAGAGTTATGTCAGAAACCAGCACTAGCGATGTAGGATCTTTATTTAAAAAAGCTATTTGTTGTTCAGTATTAAATCGGGTCCTGTATTTCCAATTTCTATAAAAAATTGAAAATTCACAGGACTCAAAGGAAATCTTAACAATTCTGTATATACAAGAAAGCTCAGCTATCATCACACAATAAAGCTGGCTACTTGTACTATGATTACCCAAAGGGAATAAGGATTCATTTTAGATGTACTTTCCAAGGGAAGATTTGTGAGTTCGAAGTCCTTTCTTCCTCTGCACATAAAATGCTTCCTAAGCACATTCACAAAATATTTAGCTGTAATTACAGCTCAATTTAAGAGGAGGAGGGAGAATTCACACAATCTACTTTCAAAGGAATCTTCTTCATGTAAAAACCAACTCAAAACCAGCCCTCAACATGCTGCCAAAAAAACAGGAAGAGACACCAAAATCTAGCAACAAACAAATGAAGGATGTTCACCTTCCACACTGGGCAGTGTATGTGTGTGCCTAGTTTAGTCTCCCCTTTTGCAGCTTCTACCTTAAGCCTCCTGCCACAGAAATTTCTGAAGAGATTTTTGATTCTTTTTTCTTTTATAAAATATAATGCACTGGCTACCTTTGGGAAGATTTATTTATTCTGCAGTATTGATCACATTATTTCAGCATCTCCTTGCCATCCTCTTTTCTTTTTCTTTTAGATGTAAAAAGCCGTATTTTTTGTGTGGCTGAAGAATCCATTACCTCTTTTCAGAAGTTCTGCAGGTATAAAATGGCTGGGGTACTTTCCACCTAAGGCTAGCAGCCCTGTAACAGTGGATTTTCTGTTTAGTTGGAATCTTATTATTTCTCCATAAAATGTTAGTTAAGTCTTTCCCATAGCTGGCAGATGCAACTCCAGCACATGGACCATGGCTGGATCTGACTGCATGTGAGAAGGAGCACTGCAGCCACTCCAACAGCTGCTGTATAAATGTAACCTTGGGCTCCACCATCCCTCAGCCACTTTCCAAACTGGGATTCTGACCTTTGAGTCAGTTTGGGCACTTGAAAAACATTTTACCTACAGGCTCTGTGAAAAATCCTGGGTTTCAAATCAGGCCCACGAGGCCTCAGCAGGGCAGAACACCAGCACTGAAGGAAAGCTGGGTGGTTCATCCCAGACAGACATCTCCTTGTTCCGTTCCTACTCCTTACTCTAGCAGGAGATTTCATTTCCATGTAGGAAGCTGAGACCTCAGCTATGGAGAAATACATCTGGAGTAGCTATCCCAACTTCAAAGCAGATGCTCCAAGTTTTAAGCCAGCACGGAGAATAGAATTTGGCGCAGGCAGTGCAGTCGGAGGAGTTTAACTTCCCTTTGGAGGGGACCCTGTGCTCCCCAGAACGGGACTAATTGGCCAAAGCTCTCTCCAACTGGCTGCCACAGCACAGCACTCACAGCAGGGAACTCCAGGAGGAAGGGAAAAAATAAGGCTATTAGAGCAGTGTTTTTCTTTGCTAAAACACAGGCAGAAGGTGTCCAACATTTGTTAATAGCGGTGATTTTGCGACAGCTGAAGCAAAGCCTGCTTAAAGCCAGACCAAGTTTACAGATGTGTTGTTGATTATTTTGAATAATTAAATGGTGTAAAACCCAGCTGTGATGAATAGCACTGGGGTCGCAATTCATAAATAATTGAGAAGAGGGAGTCGCATTTGATCATCCTGATCAAATTCTACTCTCTGGAGAATAAATGTTTGTCCTGAATACCATCAACATTGTTAAATGCCTCAATATTCCTGCTCAGCCATCCAGCCAGCAGTCAATTGAACTAAATCACTTTAACACCTTACACATTTGCCTTCCTCATGAATACAAAATGTTTCTAACTTACACAACGCTTTTTGGGCATCAGACAAAGCAGACACTCTTTATAGACAGTAACCAAACAGCAACAGTAAACGTTTTAAATGATCCCATTAAAAGCAATTCCTGCATACAGTCTTGTCTTTACAGTGCAGTAAGCAAAGAAGCTGTAGATATAAGGCCACCTATTTTGGTTCAGTGCCTTGTTTGTAACAGAGCTGCTGCTCTGATTCACAGGCAGCAGGCAAACACTTCCATTTGCTGGTGGAGAAGCCTGGAGTGCAACTCCGTGTGATTTCCTGGGGCTTCTCCTGCTTCTCAGCACTTCCAAAAGTTCAGTAGCGACTGTGATTAGACTGAGTGAAGGAAAAGCCTGACTTTGCTGTCTTATGCTGCATGATGTTTACCATGCTTGCATAATATGGGTTTGGTAAACCAGAGGTAGAAAACTTTCACTCCACTGGAATTATCTCCAAATGTCAGCACATTTATAGTTCAGAGTCTGTTCGACACAGGTAACAAGATGCAAATTTTAGAACAGTCACATTAGGTAAATACCACCAATTAAACCCCAAATCCTTTCTCCTTGGTTTTACTGGAACAAAATAATCAATGACTTCAAAAGCAATCTCTCCTGTGTGAACATGGAGCATGAACAAGGACTCAAGGAACTGACCCTCAGTTTGGGTTTTCATCAAAGACCAAATTTTACTACTTTTACTCATTGCCAGCACTATTTTACTTCTTTTGGACTACTCAGGGGGTATGTGGCTTTTCAGATGACTAAGAGGAGCAAATTCTGGACCAAGAAAAGTAAAATAATTGTATGAAAACCCTGGAGTTAAAAACAACTGTTTGTATCTTCATGTTGTTCCTGTGGCTTTGCAGGCAGCTTTTCCTATTTAATAAAAACCTAGGAGGGTTCCCCCTTCAAGGCACCAAATCTGTGGTGGCTAGAAATCATCTGCAAATGCCCAGTCTCACATTGCTCATGGCTGGTAGCAAATTGGTATCATCCTGTTTCTTCTGATACATTTGAGCACTGCATTTACCTGACATGACAGCCTCACACAGATGTCACATGGTCCCCAATTATTAATACACAATTAACTTTAGGAAAACAACATTTTATTGGTGGGTCATTAAATCGTACCTCGAAGTCTTCCGAGAACCCATGCTGGTTATTAGAATACAGCTCACTGATGTGTTTAACAAACTGCTTGACTGGAATTGCTTCCATATCATCTGTAGGGAAAAAAAAGAGATTTTCAGAGTTGCTCTTTGTCTTATACACAAAACTTTAGGAGAGGAAGTCTTCACTCAGTATCATTTAGATCGAGTTCCCAGGGCAGAGCTAGTTCAATATGCAGTAATAAGAAATCTTGATAAATCTGGCCAGTTTTGAGGTAAACATTTCATTGTATTTCCAGTTCTGAGCACTTAGTTACAAACACTGAGAGCCTGTTCCCTGGGATGCTAATTTGCAAAGTCCAGTTGATGAGCAAGGATCATTTGCTCTTGCTCGGTTTGTAGGTGGCTGTGGATGGGATGAAGAGGCATCCTCTCCTTCCACATTGTATAATAAGAACAGAAGAGATCCCAAATGTGAAAATACAGTTGACAATTACTCCCAGTAAGTTCTACCAGACTGAGCCTTTCTTATTAGTGATTCACCTTTTTCCTTTCATGCAATGATGTAGAATCCAAATGGACTTAGGAAACTGCTTCTGAGCAAAAGAGCAGGCGAACACAACAGCCACACTAATTTGAGTTCTCTCTCATGCCAGACATTATTCATAACATTGAATATATACTCCACTGGACCATTTGCTCTTGCTCAGCACAGTGCATCTTTCACACAATATAGCAGTAAATCACCCTCAGACCTCTTCCTACAAGAAAGAAGACTGGAATTGAAGACAAACAAGACTGTTTTGAGCACCTGGGACTCCAGGCAGGTTCTAATAAAGCTGGGGTGTAGGATGGCTGCCTTATTCCTCTCTTTCTCTCTCAAAAAGGCCTGGATATTGTCGTAACCACCACTGCAGTTGGCAGAAAAACTGTGCTTGCCAAGATTCACCAGTTAATATTTTCCGTCTGGCATTTAGAAAATGCAAATTGCTATACAACTGTGACTACTTTCAGTATGTGAAATAGTCTATTGCCTGATGGCTACTATTGTCTGATTGCATGATTTTATGGCAATACCCTGTATTTATATATTCCATTTAATATTCTTCTGAAGATAGCATCTAGTTTATGTTTACTCCCAGTAATTCAGTGGTGTATTTTTGCTCCCATTTAGCAGCCATATGGTTTGGTGCTACAGCTGCATTATAATCTGGATTCTTTTCCTTTTAAACATCTACATTATGATAGAAAAAATCCAAATATTTCTACAGATACTTAGCAAAATTTAACGATAAATAAATAGATGTGACATTTACTGTATTCAGAGTGAAAGATCTTTGGCAGCTAAAACCTCTAAGCTGTCACATACGCTTTTCTTAGCAAAGGGTATGAAGATCTGTATGTGTAAATGAGGTTCTACTTTGGCAAGAATTTTATAGATCCCTGACAATCTGATTTCTTTCCAGCTGATGGCAGTTAATATTGACCATGTCATTACTTCTCTCCTTTTATTTTATAAGGTAACGCTCTAAGGTGGCTTTTTGCATCTATTGACATTTTCAGATCTCAATCAGCTCTCTTCTCTTTTATTTACAAGGGCCAATTGTTAAAGATATGTTTGCAATCTGGTCACCTCACAGTATAGTAATGCTACTTTAATTAACCACATGCTCATTTCCTGAATAATACAGAATTCAAAACATTTGACAAGTGTATGCTTTTCTTAGCAGAAAGCTGCAGCCTGCGGAAATGCTGGCATTTAAAAATATTTAAGTGATAACATTTATTCTATGTAATATTGGGAATATCATAATCTCATAACAACATTTGTATCAATATTTTCACAGCCAAGACATTGGAATTGAATGATCTATAGGAACAGCAAGAACCTGTAAAACAACATTTCCTCTTCTGAAAAGTAACCCATATATCCTAGATTTCCTTGAAAATAGCTTGGCTATGATAGCAATTGCATATACTCTACACAAAAAGTTCCATAGTTATCATCTGGGTTTTTCCCTTGCATAGTTTTAGCTCAGTTGAGACCAACCAAGATCAAGGATTGGCTGCAGCAGACCAGTGTGTCCAAGTTAATTTTGCAGAAGGCAGAATTTGATTTTAATTGTGATCTGTGAGCCAAAAAATACATTAGAGATAACATGCTCTCCAGTCCATTGAATTCCCACCAATTTCAAGGACGGGTCTGCACCAGAAATCCATGGCCAAGTGTGGTTAGTTTTCTTTTTATCATCATCACTGCATGGTGGCAGTATGTCTCCACCTTTATAGCCACTGCTACTTCACTTCTCTCTTGTTAACTCTCCTTTAGTGTTTCTCCTCCCTTTTTCCTCTTCTGCATTTTCATTCTAATTCCCTCCAGAAGCCTTAACCCAACGCAGTTTCTTACCCTATTTGATAACATGGGTAACAATTACACATTAAATAATTAAACAGAAAGTACTGTTGACATATGAGCTCACTGGGTGAGAGGGAAATGAAGTTGCCCATCAGCTCTGGAAAATCATGTCGGAGCAAATATAATTATTACACGTTAGGAAGCTTAAAATCAGAACCAGGAACATTAGAGACTTAAAAAACAGTTTAAGGTTTTCAGCTTTCAAACTGGTGGGATAACATGGTCCAACATGGCCCGTGAGTGGGACAGGCACAGCCCTGAGGGGATGGGCACCCTGCAGTGTGGTAGGACGTGGCTGGTCCTCCCTGCACGCACCCCTTGCCCCAGCTGATGGCCACAGGAAAGCAGCTGTACAGGAGACAGAGCCTATCACACCAACCAATGAACCTGGAAAATGCTGAAGGACTCCAGGCCAGTATTTTTCTATTCATGACCTCCAACTCCAAATTCCCGCCCAGGAACACAAATTACTTTAGCTGGACACAGGCACGCTCAGCCACGGGCTGGGTGCCAGGCCTCTGGTAAAACGTGTGCTACCACCCTCAGCACTCAGGAACTGCCTGAGCTGACGTTATCCGGAGGTGGCTGTGACCTTCTCCAGGAAACCCAACAGATGTAGCTAGATGCACAGAATCTGCTTTTCCTTCAGCTATCGTCAGCCCAAAGGCTTTGGTTAAGCCTTCTTTCCATCTTAAAGCAAATAGACTTCAATGACTGTAATTCTTTTAGTCGATTGAAGAGATTAATAGAATCCTATAATGGCTAATTAGCAGCTCTCCATCGTTCTCTGCATATTCCCTTTTGCATCACATACTTTTTCCCATCAAGAAGCTGGAGTGACATTTGATATTGTCAGTGTGATCCTTACATTTTGCAAGACCTACCCATTATTCAAAGAGAAGAGGGAGATGTTTTAATAACGTACCTTCACCTCTAACACTGCAAATATAATTACATTTCTGTCTAGCTTGGGTTTAGCCATCTGTTTTATCAGTGTCAATAAAGTGATTCTGGATTTACTTCACTATGAAATATGAGCTGAATCTGGCACCATAATAATGTACTAACCCTTTGTGTTACACAGAGAAAGAAATAGACTTAGATGGACAATATCTTAGTAATATTTTTTATAATCAGATACTACTGAAGCTGACACGTTATGAGGGGTATGTTTAATTTCTGTGCTAAATATTAAATATATTGGTGGAGTTCCCATCTTGGCTTGCTGGCCCAAGCCAAGCACCTGAGAAGAGTATCAAATAAACCCCAAAGGGAAGCATAAAGCAGCTCATTTCCTGCCACAGAGACAAGGCCAAGAAGAAAGTCATGTTTGTTTAAAAAAATGACTGTAGAGGAAAACCTTCACTAACACCTCCTTTTTAAAGAAATGGCAATTGCCAATGCAGAATACTTAACACATTCCTTCACAAGACAGACCTTCAAAAGAAGCCCAAAGTGTAAAGAAGCAATAAAGTTCGAACAGGGTTACATTTTAAGTTCGGATAATTAGTAATCCTACCAGAAAGGATTTTCCCATAGCTCCCACTTAAAAAGCTGCCTTTGTAATGTTAAAGCAATAGGGGCCAATTTCAAAAGAAAAATAGGATATCCTATCAGAAATGACATTTCCACATAATAGGGTCTCAGATTCATTTTGATTCATTTATAGCCTGAGAGCTCACCGGATAGTTTAGTGGCATTGTATTGGAATAGATGGGTTTGGGTCAGGAATTAATCCAGAAGGTCAAAACCAAAGTGCTTCCTCATATTACCTTTATTTAGTTTGGAGTTTTGGTGTTTCTGAAGACCAGATGTTTGACACATGAAATAGTCTTGGTACGAAAATTCTCCATGTCTTTCATTCTGTCTATAAATGCTTTCTGTTTTTCAGCTATTACCTTACCCAGCCTCCTAAATCCAATATACTCCCTGCAACTTATGCCTTACTCTTAATGTGAAAGCTTATTTGGTTGGTTTGTGAGTGCCTGCACTGCGGCCTCTCATTTACAAAGCCACCTGGATTCATGTGCCATGGCTGTCACGTGCCTTGGCCCATCTGCTCCCACAGCAGCCGCTCACTGCTCTGTGCCATCGCTGCATCCCGGGAGCAGCTCCATCAATTCTCAGCGTGCTCTTCACAGCTGGCTTCAGCCACAGGACAAGGGGATTCTCCCACTGCCCTCTCCCAGCCTGGGGGGCTGAGCAGTGAACTGAATCCGCCTGCTGATCTGGCTGATGACTGTAAGAAAGGATTAATTGATTTGTGGGGAAGGGGAAGGATTGGTTGTTTGATGGGGTAGATGGGTTGATCCTGCTCATTAGGATGAAGAATAGTGGACTGACAGGGAAATTTCTTTCTGAAGACAGCACAAACCTAACTTGGCTTATGATGATCATTAAACCAGTGACGTGGTTTGGGACATAAATCCTTGAGAGTCTGCTCTCAACAGTGTATCCTTGCAGTTCTCATTTTCTGCAAAAAACTCTTCCCAAAATATCTACCAGTAGGATTGTAACAGGACTGGATTTGACCTCTTAACTCACTGAAAAATAACATATCTGGAAAATGCTTTCCCACATCCATAAGGAACGAACACTTTTCTGTTCTCAGCAACACTCAACCCTGGGATGTTATTTCATCTTTCACTCTCTTACTCTCCATTGCTGGAGAGAACATTGAATGTAATCACAGCATTAAAAAATATATATTTATTTATTGTTAACCACATTCAGTGAAGTTTCATGGGTTTTTTTTACTTCTTACAAAGAGGGATGGAAAAATTCTGCAAGCAGCTGGAATACCTAGCACCAATATTTAGGATTTCACTTAAAAGGGAGTCTAACAGCCATTGCATAAACGACAATGCATACCAGAGGGAAGGCTGCAGAGCTATGGCAGCCAGAGTGACCATGTGGAGTCTGATATTCTGGCTCTACAAGAGTGGCTGATCATGTAGACTACTGCAAGGATGAACAGCATGCCCTTGGGCAAAATTCTGCCCCAGCAGAGATTATTAAAAAACTCCCATCAATTCCACCAAGGTCAAGCGTCTACCCCTAGAGAAAAATTTGAGACAAAATGATATAAACCTACAGATTGAGTGTCCACTCCAAAATGCACATACTTACAAGGGCCTGAAACTTCACATGCTGCTCAAATTTTGGCACTGATGGAATTTGAAATGTCTGAGCAGACAGACAGAGCCAGCCCGTGCCCTAAGTCACATAAATACTGGACTCTACGAGTAATTCCACATGTAAAACAAGGCAGTGCCCAGCTTTCTTAAAACCATTTTAGATTTCATGAATTTGAATTATACACATTTATATTGTCAGAGCCTTTAATTCTGCAGTATATTGGCTTTCCTTGCATAACTATTTAAAATAAGAATGCAACTGAAGCCATTGTGTTTCAATTGGAATAATTATTCTTTCTGACTGATTGCATTGCTTGCTGCATCATCGCCAGAAATACAAGAACGGTTTTATTTGTATAACATGAGTATCAATTAATTTATGATAAAACAAATCTTACTATTGAGAAGGTGTCTGCTTTCTGTGGAAATCATATCTCCATAAATACTATAAAGGCTATGCAGTAGGTTTCATTCTAGGACATCAAAATACCTGTTGAAGATCTCTTAAGGCTGGCATCCTCGTGAAGTCACTGACCTCAATAATTAAGACAAATTATAAATTAAAATAAATTAAGATGAATAAGAAGAAGTCATTAAGAGTTGATTACTAGGGGCACTATTCCTAATTAATGCTCACTTTTTTGTAATCATGTGTTTATGAAGTACTTTTTAATAAAAACCACCCTTCAAAGTGAAAAGTCATGCAAAACACTTTGAATACACTTGAAAGTCCTGGAAAGATGGGCATGCTGAAAGAAAAAAAGGAGTCCTTTCAGCAAGATAATTGCTATCTATTTGTTAAAATCAAGTCAAATGAACACAAGGGCAGGTTTCTAATAAAGGGGAGACATATGAAAAAGCAGAATATGAAAAATCACCTGTGTAATTCTGTAGCTACATTCATCCCTCTTGCTTCAAGACTTAATCTACTACAATGCTATTAGCCATGTGTCAGTCAGGAATATAAAGATATTAATGATAAAATTTTATATGTGTCAAAATAAGAGCTCAGTTTAAATCTGCTTGTACAAATCTGAGATTAGGTTATCATTAATTATAAATGTAATAGCAATATACTTCTTCCCTTTAAGCAAAAAGCCAATTTCAGTCCAAGAGAATGAAATAATGTGAATTTTCTCTTAGCCCAGACATTAAACATGATCTTATTTGGTATTGCCAGCTAAGAAACACAATTTTAACCTCACACATTTCCATCCTCAGGTCCCAGCCCTGCCATCAATTACACACAACCCTTCCATTTGAGCACATGGAGATCCAACTCCAGCGCTCTGCTTCCCAGTGTGGCAGCTCTCGGAAAAGGATCTATCTGCATTTCACATGGCCACCATAAAAAAACCCACATTCCTTTGTGATGTAGCCAACTTCTGAAGCCTCCACTGAAGTACCACAACTAGATATCATACCATGAATTCTTTCATGTAGTGCAGGAGCAGGGCTGCTACCAGAGTAAAAGGAAGGTGGATGTTCTCTAAAATACCTTGATATTTTCTTGGCTTCAGAGCATGGCTGTGTTTGCAATATTGCGTTCATGAATTTAATTGAAGCTGAAGATAGGTACAATTCACAATATGGTGCTGGAACATAAATCCACAGGGAGCAGCGAGCAGAAATAAAGTCTTAAACAGCTGAAGAGCATCACCTCTGTGCTCAGTGAAGAGCTTCATGCCCTTGAGAAAGGAGCCCTCGGCTGCAGCTAGCGCAGTTCCTGTGCCTCGCAAGGCTCACTGTGCTCAGTGCACTGTCACTGTCACCGCCACAGACATGTCCCAGGCTCTGCTCTTTAGCTCTGGGAATGCAACTCGAGACAGCCACACCTTAGCAGGAAACAGTAAGACACCAGGCCTGTGCTGGGAACCTGCAGTGTCCGTGTCAAACGAGATACTCGTTACTGTCTCTGAATAGAGGCAGTTTGTCAGAGAGAGGATGCTACCAGAACACAGCAGCTGAGCCTGTAAAAAACACATCAAGTCTGATCACTGACATTTGTCAGTTCAAGGCAGTATTCAGGTTATTGAAGAGCTAAGAATTAATAAGATGGAGTCATGACGGGACTCCTTGTAACCATGAGGAGACAGAGGGAAATGAAAGGTCATGGTGTGGCTGCATGAGGTGGTCAAAGCACCTTTTCACTGCTATTCCTCTGTTTCCTGGGCTTGTGCACCCACACTGAGACCTTCTTGAGGAAGCATGAGAGTGTTTCTCCATCAGATTCTGCCACTAGTTTTTTAAAATACATTATTAATAAACTTCAGGACTAGTTAAAAAGTTAATTTACTGCCATTCAAACTTAAAACTGAACATACAGTTATCTGACAATTGGGAAGTGTTTCCTAGTCTCGTAGTCTAGACACAGCTGAAATGATTGGCATCCCCTCTGAAAAACTTTACTTATGCTAAAAATATAAGAAATTAAATACTGGAAAAATATGGTAAATGAATCAGCTGCATTGGCCAGCTGTTCTGTTCTTTATGATCTGTGCTCCTCTGGACTGTAGTCACAACTACACAGAGTTTTGAGCTTTCCCATCAGGTCTAGCCTCAATCACCTCTGTACCGATCTCACCACAAGTCCTACTGGCATCAGTGCCACAGCATCCATTGTGCCCATGGACTGGGCAAGGAATCAGTAAGGCCACAGCAAGATCTAGATCAACGCTCCACCCAAGAGCAGGAAAACTCTGAGACAAAGGAAAGGAGCAGGGGAGAAATGGAATTTGTGCTTATTTCACTGTTTGATATCATTTAATTTGCAGTGCTGCACTTCTGTCGGGGAGCAGGTCTTGCTATGAGAAGAAAGGAGAACTGTTAAAAGGGATGCATTTTGGTTTCACTGTTGCAAAACACACAGGTCTGCAACTGTGATGCTGCTGTTGTTGTTACTTTCCCAACTCTACGGAAAAGGATCAAGTCCAGAAAGATCCAGAAAGTCAGTCAGATACTGACCCAGCAATAGAGAAGACCAAACAAACAGAAGCAGGAGCAGGTTCACTGAGTGAGATCCTGCCAAGACCAAATGCTTCAGTGAAGAGATTCAGGCAAAGATTATGTGGATGTGGCCAAAATTAACTGAGCGTGGAGTCAAAGAGAGAAGATACGGAGAAATACTTTTGTTGGGCAGAATGGCAGGGGAATTTTCAGAAATCTGCCATTGATTACAGATGCATTACTGTCAGGTGCAAGGCTTATGTGAGTTGAGATTTATACCTCAGATGTAATATCCAGTGTGTGACTCAGTTAATGATAACTCCTTTGTCCTGTGTTTCTCTAGATCAAGCAGTGCAGATAATTATGAATAATGATAATGATTTGGATCTCAGAGAGAATTTGTACAGATAGGCACACACCTATGGGTGATGTGGCTTCATGCACGATAATTAAGGATGTATGCCAAGGGAAGTGAAATAGAAAATGGATAAAATAATTCCTTCACAAGAAGATTTTTTTAGATTTCACACCTGAAAAGTTGTACTGTGTGCCTACAGCAGTAGCTGGCAGACTGATTTAGAGCTCACAGACATGAGAAAACAGAGGGTTTGCATAAACAAGAGCAGGACACGGTGCAGAAATAAACACGAACACTGCTTCTGATTGTGCCAACACATCACGGAACAGAGCAGTGGCACACAGAGACACCAGTGCTCTTCTGAAATCTCAAACTGTGTGAGGACCTCACTGTGGCTGGCTTCCAGACACCTGGCAGAGCCACCCCACACCTGGGCCAGGACCAGCCAACCCAAACCTGCTCAGCTCCCTCTGCCCAGCAGCTCACTGTGTGCTGCAGATGAGCCTGAGCTAACCTGCTGAACATCTTCAGCCACACTGCTCTAAACTGCCATCAGTGTGGCTGCTTGCTCTTAACCAAGAGTGGAAGTTGGTCCACTGAACTGTAGGAGGTAGAGGAAGGGTCCCACAGGGATCTAGT
This sequence comes from Pardalotus punctatus, assembly GCA_013400915.1. Lineage (NCBI taxonomy): Eukaryota > Metazoa > Chordata > Aves > Passeriformes > Pardalotidae > Pardalotus > Pardalotus punctatus. The sequence continues at coordinate 348,881 of VZTX01028741.1, read as the reverse complement.
CAAATCCCTCTTGTAAGGATGGGGTTTCACGACCTAACAAGGTTACTTTAAAAAACTTGTTTCTGTGAAAATGCCACTTACATTTTGCTTCTAGTATCAACATGGCAAGTAGGACTTTCTCACACCCTGCGGCAGCTTCCAGAGGAAAGGTTCAGAGGCTTATAATTTCATCAGTTGCCATCAGTTCAAAGGAGAATTTTGTCATTTCATGTTCTTAAGGCATTTCAGTGGGCTGTCTATGTGGGAGCAGCAGCTGACGTCAGGGAGGACTGTCATCTAGCAACAGGTATATGGGGGAAAACAGCCCTCTTCCACATCTCCAAACAAGGCAAATGCCTCGGAGAGCTTCAAGGTCTTTCAAGGCAGTATCTCCCATCTTTGGAAAAAGCCAGCATAGGTGGAATTTTCCTCTACTAATTTGAGCCTCATTATGGCTGAACGTATCCGTGCATTAACTATTATCCCTGTACAGGTAATAGGTAATGCACACAAAATGAGGCACTTCCAGAGGGTGATTTGGCTTTTGGTGGCCTAAATAGCTTTAATGTCAGTGCCAAGGTCTTCAAATTCACCAGTTCATTCTCTCTTAAGATTTGCTGGGCATGAATCAGTTTCAGATAAAGGCCCCTCCATTTGGATGTCTGTATGCCAGTGTCTGTATGTCCATTATATCCACAAAAATGTTGTCATTACATGGGGAATTCAAGGGTTGGATTCACCTTTGCATCTAAGTAGACTAAACCTTTTTGTAAGGCCCAGTTGCTGATGTGTCGTAAGGCTCATCAGCAATCCTTGCAGATTTTTAACTCCAAAGCTGCTCAAGGTGTCCTGCAGCATTTGCTCGAGGGTGCCTTAATCTGCAGTGCCCCTTATCAGGGGTGAGCAGCTCTTTCTCAGCATTACTGAGTCTGAGCACACCCCAGTGAGCACTGCAGTGACAGTAGCATCATGTCCCTCACAAAGCTCCTGTGCTCTTAGCCTGCTCCAAGCCATGGGAAGTGTCCCCAAAAGACAAGGTTCTGTTCCCAGTGAGTTTCTGCTGTGTGCCAGAATGGCTGCTGGAGAAGCACTGGTGCATGTGCTGCTCTGACAGTACCAGCTGCCTGCACGGTTTTAATGGAACTTCTTCAGCCTACACTGCCATTCACAGGAATGCACTCCAGTCTTAATGGACTGGCCATCAAAACATCTCTGCACAAGGAACTGCTGTCACAAAGACACACACTGCAGCATGAGAAGATGGAGCTTTCTGCTGCTTTCTTTTATCTAAGAAAAAATTGTCTCAATTACAGTACAGATACTACACATTGGCCAAAGAGGTTTCTCTCTGAAGGGAGAATCTCTCTTCTCCCAGTGCCTTGTAGTCATAATCCCCTGGGTTTTGACAGTGCTGTGCATGGAGTCCAGCTTGGCCCAGCCTCCCCTTCCCCAGAAGCTCCAAGGAGGTCACACAGGAGAGCAGGCATGGTGGGACCATCGAACTGACTGGCACAAGCAGTTCCAACAGCATTTATTCCTCTTGGTTTCAGAGTAGGAAGAAAGCAGTTCTCCAGCAATTTAAGTACTTCTGTGAAAACTAATCACCAGTGGTCTAAGATTAAAACCTGTCACCTCCCGTTACCCTAAAGGAGAAGGATGACTTCTTGCTAAGGACGTGAGGTGGCCAGGACATACATTTTAGTCTCCAACAGAAAGGAGAGGGGACAATAGCACGTTTTCTTTATTTTCAGTGGCACAGCATCTGACTGCAAGGCAAACTGTGTAACGCTTTCTGCAGGAATGTAATAGCTGACCTTTCCTGCTAGTTCCCATGGGTACTTTGAAAGACTCTTTCTAGAAATAAGTCACACACGTCTACTGAATAAAATCAAGGAAAATATAACTGGACTCTTTCACTTTTCTAGGAAGCAGGTTTCTTCAGTGTCTCAGAAAAGGCTCTGAATGTTTTTTTGGTAAAATGAAACTAATTAGCTGCAGATTGAATCCCAGATCAATGAGGCAAATACAAAATATGACAAGGAAACTTAAAACACCTTCAAGCAACAAGTACAAGCCTTTGACAGACTGAGGTCAATACAACATTTTCTGGTATCTTAATTCTGCCTGTGAGACTGACCGTCATCAAACAAGGCATCGGCTGCAAAGGCCACGGTGACACCAAGCTCCTCTCTGTCATCACAGCTTCAGGGCAGCTGCATCCTGCACTTAATTCCCAGGGTAAATGCCTTATGAAGAGAGAATAGCACTATATTCTGCTTCCAACATCCCTCTCAGTATAGCTGAGAGGAGAATTTGACCTTTGGTAGCTTTATTAATACCAAATTAACAGATAGACTTGGACTTTACTTGGAATTGTTTGCTTATCCCTGTGTCTCACTGTCCTTTCTGAGAGCCCCAAACTCCACCTCTACACACGGTGAAAGAGGGGGCAAGGCCCCCAGTCTCGAGAGAGCAGTGGAGCTGAATATCCCTCCTCTGCAACCTGCCCTGATGGAGCAGCTGCTTTCACCCTGGATGCAATGCCTCAGTGTTTTCAAGACTTGTTACTCATGTTTTTGACATTTTGCAAAGGTTATTCTGAAATTTCTATTAAAACAAAGTGGGAGAGGTGCCTGTGGAAAAATACAGCATTGGCACTCTGAGCCCCATTACAAAACACATTAAATTAAATGAACCAGCACCGATACAACAGATTTCTACCAAAACCCCATGATTTATCACAAGCATAACCTTCTCTCCTTTACGTAATTAAACCAGACTCCAAGTAGTACAAACACAGGAGATTAAGCCCGTCTTACCTGGAATAGGTATAATGGGAATACTTTCATTGGGGACCACACGGGGGGAACTGCTGTCCTCCACATAGAAATGAGCAGTCTGAAAACACTTTCTGTTAAAGGAAAAAGAAAAAAAAAATAGATTCAGGGTATGAAAATCTGCTCTCTGAAAAAAAAGAGACAAAAAGTTTTGCACCTGTTCTGTTTCTCTGTTTCTGTTCCATACTTTCAGATGTTATAGTTTTAAAATATCGTTATGTGAAAACATATGTGCGTTTTCTACAATTACAATCCTAATTCCAGACTCTGGTGTGCTCTAATTCATTGATATCTGACATCCACCCATCATAAATGCCTCTATATATTATTGCTAAGTACTATTGAATATGAAATTACACTTATAAAAGTTAGTGGCTGCAAAACAGGTTTCAAATACATAATTCAGAAGGAAACTCTGCACACAAGAAACACATTCAGCATACAATTCAAGTCCAAATCCACTTAAGACACTTGCATTTCCAGGGAAAATACACTTACGGTAAAAGTTTCTGCTGTGTAACAACCAGCAGACAGTAATACAGCATCTGTAACTGCTGCATGTCTTGATGTTCTGATATGAAAGTTATCCTTCCAACATTAGGTTTTTTTGTTTGTTTGCTTTTTAACACTAAAGCCATATAACCTTCATCCCATCCTCCTCCTGCAAACTTGTATTACATATGCTGATACAGAAAAATCCAATAGACACTTCTCTTGGGCCCCAGGGCTCCTCTCTGAAAAGGCCTATAAAGAAGAGCAGAACTTAAATCCACCTGACTCTTTTTTACCTGTATTTAATGCAAAGCAGAGAGCACAAGCTGGTCATCACAGAAAAGGTGCTGAGCAGAATAACATCAAGAGATCCGGGGAGACTCTGCATGGTGATGTTAACTGAGGCAGGGTTTTCCAACACCAGCGTCACTGCTCATTGCTGACTTAATGAGCTGCTTGAGGCTGGAACTGAATATTTAATGAGTCTTGCTTGGTGTGAGCAGCTATTGTGGCAGGAGAAGGGTCTGCTCTCATCTGTCGGGGCACTAAACAATAGCTCCCCACTGCAGAAAGATCCCCCTCACTACCACCCTTCAACTGCTCCTCAACACCTGGGCAAAGTTTGTGGGGGCCTGGTGAGCCGTGCCTTTGTCAAGTCGCAGTTCCCTTGCTCAAACGTATTTGCACATGTGGCTTCTGAGCCTCTGCCTTGCAGTTCCTGCAGTTTGCTGCTCTGCAACTCCGGCATTGTGCTCTCCACGCAGAGCCAGCGGCAGAGCCGCCCCGCGCACTTGGGCAAAGTCATTTGTGCTCCTTTTGTTTCCAACATCCACACATGCCAGGGAGAAAAAAAGTCACTGAAAACAAAACCACTCTCTTTAGTGAAACCTGGATCTAAAATTATCACGGTGCTTGCTTTCCATGCATCTGTACTTTCTACTGCACGGGCACAGTGCTTTGTAGCACAAGCACAAGCTATGGCAGCACAAGTACAACTTAAGACAATACAGAAGCGGGAGAGAGTGGATTTCACAGCATGGAGTCACTGTCTGGGAGCAGCTTTCTATTTTCAGGCATGATGGCTTGCATTCTGCTAAACTTATTTATTTAGTGAGTGTACTTTTGTTAAGAAACACCATAAGGTGAATTCACACGTGAGGATGCAAGATGTGCCATAGTCTCACAGCATTTAAAAACATGGGTTGAACTCCCCCCGCCTCACCACTTGCTCCCTGTTCTCATTTTTTTTTGGCAGCCTTTATTTTGGACAATGCACACCCTGGGGGCACGCAGCAGAATAAATCAGTCACACATAAAGAAGAAACTATGAATATGAAACAGGCAAAATGTTCCTGATTTTGATGTATTTGGGGCTCTTTCCCTTGAGTCAATACTACAGAAATCCTTGAATGGCTTCTCCTGGTAATGAAGGCCTTAAAAAGGTGTTTGATAAAAAGACAGACCTTTATGCAGGGATTTAGAGGATTTTTTTAAGCTGATGATATTGAAGAAAAGCAATTATTTTTTGTTAATTTGTTATTTTATACTCTGAGAGGTTCTGAGAGGCTGGCATTATGGTTTTATACACAGTCATAAGATGACTTTTTCTTAATAGCCTCAAAACATGTAATTGTGTCAGATAATCCCATTGTGCAATATTTTTAAGGCCCATGATGGCGATAGCAGAACACGCAGCCCAGCACAACTCTGCTGAGCACAATGTTGGATTAACAATGTATTAAATGAATATTTCACATAGTAAAGTTTTCTACAATCATTAATGCCATTAAAAATTCTGCAGTTTAGTTCTGGAAGACTTTCTGCAGCTGTTTTGCAAGGGCAGACACTGCAGACTTTGACCAAAGGTTTTTTCAAGTCACAAACATCACAATCTTGTCTAATGCAAATACACATATAACGCAGCACTTTTGTTACTTTACAATACTGGATACTGGCACATTAGGTGAAGACATGGCTCTCAAACTCCTTTTTTTTTCTCCAGTTGCTCGTAATAGCTGTAAATATTCTAAGTTTAGCCCCTACAGCTGAGCTTGTTGCACACAGGCCATCGCGTCCCTGTCCTGGTGACTCCTTCCATGTCTCAGATCTTTAAAATATCTTTCATGGGTTTAACAAACTCACTGGATGAATTTTCCAGCAAGTTCTGCTTACTGGGTCTGTTTCTCATTCTTGCAATCTTTCCTCTGCGCAGCTCCAGCAGGGAATGCACATCTCGGGGTGCCAGGCAGATGACTCCAGTTTGGATCATGTCCATTTTTCCTGAGTGAGGAAACACCTGGCCCAAGAAGAGCCTTCTGGAAACTCATGTCTGATTTGTAGTAACAAATACTGATAACTGCCATCAAGGCTACTGAATGGCATTTCAGACAATTCAGTATCTGCCTCCTCCCCCAGTTTAGGATGCTCCTTTCTATCCCTTGGCATTTCGCCTACCCATTACCTTTTCCTCCAGACACAAACCTTAAGTGGCAGCAGTTGCTAAGGCTACAAGAGGCTGCAGTAAATCTGAGTGTGTATATGGGGAGGGACGGATAAAGGAAAAGGATGAGAGCAGGAAATTGCTTGTTTCAAGCCACCGAGCCACCAGAGAGGGGAGAGAGGGTAGTGGATGCAGGGCTAGGCAAGGTGCAAATCTTCACCGATTTTCACATGAGCACTTCAGTCTGTAACTTTTAACCCCAGTGTGTATACATGGGCAGGTGTTTGCACATGTGCCCATTTGCTCAGGAAACCAACACTGTCAGCAGAAAAAAATAACTGGATTTTTTTCCTTAATAGAAGCAGTCCTTAGTGAATGCACAACTGGGATTTGTCATGGCATAAATGATTATTAAAATCTTAACAAGTGAAACACTAATTTTAAAATAATTATTGTACTTCTGCAGCACTGGTTGAGGAAAAGCAAATCACAACCTTGATTTCACTTCCAAAAGATTTTGGGGAGGCACATCTTTTCTGTGAAATACCAGAGTCCATTGTCTCTGAAATATGCCTGTGAGCAGTGAAGCACACCGTTTTCTCTAGCCCCATATGTTTTTGTGGCTCTCTTTCCCTGGGGTACAATAACTGTGCGAGATTGTGGTGATCAGACACACAGTAGTCACATATGGACCCAAATGCAGAAGTAAAACACTGCGAGATTAGCATCTCCCCAGAGGAGAAGCAGAGGCAGGGTCTGGAATGCAAAGACAATGTGAGGGAGAGCATCCCCCTGCCCCAAATCTTTTTGCAGAGATACTGCCTCTAAGTCACTAATGCAAACAACAGGATGCAAAGTCCAGAGCAGCAGCACCTTATTGCTAAGATGAAAGCATAAAAATATACCAAGAGATGGCTGATTAGCTGGGTTAAATGCTTGTTCCATCCCTGCTGAGCAAAACACCAGATTAACTTCTGTATAAGAAGAGATGCCTTGTGAGATTTTGACACTCCAAACAGGTTTCCTTGGTTATTAGTTAGTAAAGCTCAAGCAGCTTCGCCTTTATAGTCTTCCAAAAGCAAGAGGGAGAACTAGCTCCCATAATGGCCCGAAAGCATGGATGCATTTTATTTTCATGTGGAAGGTAGTGCCTCAGTGTCGAGTTAATACTGCCTCCAATACAAACACAGCTCGGCTGCAGCTGATGGAGTGCTGGGAATTGCTCCAAGGGCACTGCCTGGCCTTTACTCCTCTGTGCTGGGTCCAGCACAGGCAGCATCCCCTGATCTGCGATGACAGGCGGGATCTGTGTGCTCCGGAGCAGCCGGGCAGGGAGAGGAGGAGCCAGGATAATGGTGAGGGACAGGTGATGGCCTCTGCAGCGCCTGGCTGGAACCACCAGGGCAGTGGCTGAACACCACAGGAAAAATCAAACGGGAATGTTTCCCGTTCTGGGGACACCCAAGAGCCATGCCCTGCTGATGAGGCAACCAGCACATTCATCGCTCCTTGGTCACTTGTCCTTCCTCCAGGTGTTGATGTTGGCCGGAGCAGGGTGTATTCCCTCTCCAAGGCCAGCCAGATTTATATTACATTATTTCTGTAATAGCACCCAGGAGCTCTAGGCACTCTTCCTGGGTCATTACCTGGTAAAGCATGACCAATTCAGGGGCAGATGGCTTGAAAGGGTCCTGCAGGCCTATTCACTACTGTCAGAGCAGGCAAATCTTGTCCTTCAGGCACCCTTCCTCCAGAAACAGCCTCCCACAGACAGAACTTCTGCAGAATGGATGTGTGTTAACAAAGAGGCCAATGGTCCCTGCAGCCATCCTACTTTTACACAATTTTTAGCTGCTGGGAAGAACAGGAAAGATGGAATAAGAGTCAGACCAGGGATCTGTAAGGGACCTCTAAACCAGCCTGTACAGGACATGGCTTAGTCTTTATCAAATGCAACCTGGATACAGGCATTCATTCCCCACGCTCCTCAGTCACGGGGGCGTCTGCAAGTAACTCCCAAACAAGGATGCAAAGACAGGAAACGATCCCCTTTCACTACCTCTGTACATTCATTCTCACTTTCAATAGAAGAAAAGCTGCTTCAGATTCCTGTTGAACTGTTTTGCATGTTTTTCAGGAGACACAATTAAGATTGGTTTCTGCTGGCACCAGAAACAGAGTATGTATGCAGTCAAGTGTACTAGTAACACATGGCTCTGCACTTTAAACTAGCTTCACTATTCCTTGGCAAGCATTTGTCACTGTCAGAATTGGCAATGACTCCTCAGAAAAGAGCACAGACTTCGGAACAACAGAAGCGCTGCAAATCATGACCATGTCACCAGCAGAGCAGTGGATGGGAGCCTGGACAACAGCTGTCTGCAGTCTGCACTGCTCTGGCTGGGGTCATCAGTCACTGATTTTTATGAGCAATAAAACTGACTCAAGCGTTAAGAAGAAAAAGAGGGGAGAAAACCACATGAAAAAAGCTGATCTTATGAATATGAATAAGTGACCAGCATGGAGCAGTGATATTACATTCATTGTATCAGAGGGGCATCTGCATTTACTCTTTTTTGGCCAGAAAATGGCTTGTATTGCCCTAATTTTCTACAATTATTTTCCTTCCCAGGTCTTAACACTTAATGACCAGAATTCAAAAGCCAAGTTATAAAAGAACCTGTGCCGTGCCGGAGCAGTAAGGGAGTGAACGCTGACCGAACTGGAGCTACCAGAGGATGAACAAAGCAGGAATGCATAAAAACCAGGAGAATAAAGGAAAGCTGATAAAGGAGGAAAATTTCCCTACAATAATGCTGATTTTCCAGCAGATCCCTCCTGAAGACCATTTGCCTTCTCCCCACAAAGCAATTTCTGCCTGAAATTTTCTTGAGCAGTGGTAAGCATCACACAGATGTGGTACCTGGAAAGGTCTGGATGGTACACGGGTGGGTTTCAGCAGCACACAGCATGCCAAGCCCTTGGCATGTTATCCTAGACAGAACCATGACTGTCCCTCTCAGAGGACTTCCTCTGGGCAAGGAGAAGTGCTTTTTCACATTAGGGAGTTGTCACACACCCACATAGATCCACAAAAGGCTCCAAATGCTAATCATCCACCCAACCATAACATTTTCCAGTAGCACAGGAAAATAAAGACAGGAAAAAGGCTGGGAAATGGTAAATGGAAAAAAAAAAAGGAAAAAAAGAAGGTGGACAAACCTTTGAGACAGTATTTGTGCTGAAGTACACACCACTAGTGAAATTGTTCAGCTGAAAAACTAATCTGCAAACAAGACTAGAGATTTCTGACACAGAACGACAGCTAATTTAATATTTATGGCCTAAATTTGCCAGCTGACTACACAGCTCTCCACAAAATTAAAAATCCTCTTGTCCCAATCCTCTGAGATCCTATCCTGCACCACGTCCCAGACACCCATTTATATCACATACGGTATTGAACTCAGGCGTTACACAAGACAGAATCATTTTGAGAAGGGTATTCAAATAATTAAACAGTTAAGAAATGACAACACCCCCAGATGAGCTGCTTCAAGCCCTCCCCCTTCATCAGCTTTGCGACCAGAGAGCACCCAGGTGGCCAGCGCAGAAATGCACTTAGAAAGCTCTTTAATTGCAAATCATAAGTGGATAAGTCTGAGTTTAACTAACTCAGCACAAACGCTTTCCACGCTTCCTTGTCCCATCATCCTGGTGTCCCCAGAGAACAGCGAAGGCGGTGGTGAAACCTTATTTGTGGTGACACTTGGCCCTGTGACACTTGGTAGCTAATTACTCTCCTGGTGACCTCTGACAGGGCCAGAGGCACCAGACCTTCCCCTCCTGCTTTAATCAATACTCACAACAGCTGTCTTGGATACACTCAGCAATTTTACAGATGACTGAATGGGTTTACTCATCAGTATTTTGCACTGCAAGAGAACAAACTCCTCGGTTATATGTATCACCACTCAAAACTTTAATGTCTTCAGGCAAAAATAGGGTAGACATTCCTCTAGGTGGTATCTTAAAATGGTTTAAAAATTAGGCACAGCTTTAAAAACCAAAGGAAAGCCTGACATACTCATTTTCCTTCTCCCTGAGCCAACTATTTATGTAATGCAACATTCATAACAAAGGCTAGAAAAACACAGTGGAAAACAAAGACATGCCTTTTCCAATCAAGTAATACCTCAGGCACTTCCTATAAAATGTGTACTTCCAATGCCAAAAACACCATGTAATATTAAAAAGAAGCCTTAAAACTTTCACACAAAAGAAAGTTGGATTTAAGCAAGTGAAGAGCTGTTCCATAATCACAAGAGCCACAGCAATCAATGAAGATTGCCTCTTACTACAGGGGAGCTTTTAGTAGCACCTCCAAGATCTCAAAATTTGGCATACTTGATATTATTATTTCAGGACATGAATTCCCTTTGGAATGAAGAATCTTAGGAAAAGAATGAATAAAAACAGGGTGACACACTGGGAGGTTAAAATACAGGTGATTTTAAATGCAAAGTGTAATTCCTCTGGATTGGAAACAGTGTTATAAGTAAACCAAAACAGAGATGATCTAACCTAGGAGAGGACTGCAGTCTCTATTTGGAATACTCACATAAATGCCCCTAATTACTCCCACCTAATTACTCTAAAAACAGAAGAGCCCTGCTATTGCTTTTACAAAAAATATTCTTTCCTTCCTCTGAATGGGATATCAGGACATTCAATTGACAGATACTTCAGGTATCCCAAGCTGCAGCCTGGGATCTAACACAAAAGTCTCCTAAAAATTTAGGCACAGCTTGTTCCCCAGTTTTGACGGCCTTGCCCATCTTCAGGCAGAAGTGCCAGTTTGTTAAATGCAATGAAATGCTCAATGGAAAGCTTCACCTTTCTCAACAAACGTGTCCATGTGCACCTGGACTAAAGCTGCATGGGAGAACTAGGAAGAATTCCAAACACTGCTGGACATATTGGGACCAAGAGAAATATTAGAAGAGTGATTCTTTCCTCTCTCTCTTAATCACTGAGTATTTGGAGGGTCGGCTTTTCTCATTGGCCACTTCAACAAGAAATAGCTACTTAAAAAATTTCATGGCCTCTCTGTTAACTCTGTTTAAAACACAATTAGAAATGGAATTACACCTTTGGAAGCACAGCACAAAGGAAAAGAAAAGAGCAGCTGGCACCAAGAACAGAGGAGCAAATCATTTAGTACCTGGTAGATAATAGGAACACTGAAAATACACTACTTAATGCTGGAGCTCTAACAGGGCTACATCCATCACCTCATCATGCTAATACAGACAGACTGGGTGGCAGCCAGCTGGTCCTTCCTCCCCACCCACCTCCCTGAAAGCAAAGATTTGTAAGCTTCCCAATAATAAACCTGGACAGAAATCTTGAGGATCATTAATCTCGCTATCAATCAACCCATTTGGAGATTTGCTTCTTGCTGTCGCTGATGCTAATCTGGGCCTGACTCGAGAGCTCTGGGGAAGCCTGGAGTGTGTGTGTCTGAGGAATTGCTTTAATGAGTTTCCTGCATTCAAAGGTTAACAAATGTGACAAGGAAACATAAATATCAGGACAATACACTGTCAGCCATTGAACCAGAGCACTGAGATTACCGTGCTGTGTACTGTGCTGCAGTATGAGGAATACATCCCTACCTAGCTCAGGAGAGACACTGGAGTCAGACCCAGGGACCTCTGCGATGCCAGGGAGACACTCAGGGCTTGGGCTGCTCCAGCACTCCTTGTCTGCTGGGCTTCCTACCCTGGGCACCCTGCACTAACAGAGCTGTGCTGCACAGCTGCATTTGCTGAAGTGGTTTCTGGTTAAATCAGCAGCCAGCACGGTGTGAACATCCCCACTGGGCTCCCTTGGCCAGCCACCACAGACCCACGTCCATTAATGCATCACAGCGAAAAGTCCCCGCATCAGCAGGACCCTTCCAGTAGCATCTGCATTAAACTGCTGTATTTTCTGTGAGAATCTTTCTATAAAATAAATAGCATCAACAACAGCAACAACATAAACAAATCCCAAGATAATTAAACTACAAGAAAAATCTTACTAATACCAAAAAAGCAGACAGCAGCATTAAGCATACATAGGCATAATAAGAAGCACAGGAAACAAAAACCATGTATGTTTTAAACTATCAGCTCCACAGACCAAATAAGCCATAAGAAAAATTCTAGAATTATTATAAGCAAGTAACAGAGGAAAAATCCACTACACCATGAGGCAGAGGGGACTAGATGGATAATCCTGACAGCACATGAAATGAAGAGAGGAAGAGTTCCCTTTTCTAAATATTTATTAAGAAAATTACGTATTAGAAATTTCAGGCCTATGACCCATTCAAAGCTTCTTGAATTTTAGTGCCAAGGAAATACACAATTACACAAAAAGGAATCAAAGTATGAGGCATATCAGAAAAGTCATCACAATGTCTATTAGCAGGCTTCTAACTACACAGAAGAGTGAAGAATTGAAAAATCATAAAGCAACAGACATAGAAGAGATTTTGCATTTAAAAAATCAGTTGAAATTATTTTGAAAATTAGAAACAGAAAACTAGAAACTGCTTTCATTCTCATGATAAACTCTTTTGCATTAAGCATAAACTCAGGCAAACAAAACATTGCTTTCTGTTGTCTTAATCACTGTGTAGAAACAGCTACTAATCACAGGAGCAGAACATTTTGATTCAAGACAAAAGCTCATTGCAGATAAGCAGAACATGAGAAATTCAGTCAATCTGTGTTAATTATTAGAGCCCTTAACACCAGATACAGTTTAATATATTTCCTATGTATGGACTGTTCTCTTTATTTGCATTACTTCTAAAGCTTAAACCTACCTTTTTTTAAGTTGATAAATGTGGGACTGGGGAAAAGGAGAAAAAAAGCCCACAAGAACTGCAGTTCACATATTAGAAAAAACATCTGAATGCTTCTTACTGTATGAAGAAATGTGCCTGAGTGCATGAGGCACTTGCTCAGAAGCTGACATGTAATTAAACACAAGCTCTTGGCTCCGCATTTCCTTTTTCTGAAGCTCAAGAAGGGCCGTGACTGCTCTGGCAGACGCAGTGTCCTGGAGGAACACGGATGTCTGCTCCCAGGTGAGCTGCTCAGCCCTGGCACCGCTGGCAATCCACATCCATTTTCCTCCTGCTCTACTCATGCATTTCATTTCCATGCTCTGATGTGATCTTTGGTGGTGCTTTGGCTGCCATCAGACCGTGAGCTTGGGAGCAGAAAAGGCAGGAGCCATTGCCATGGCCAGCCAGATACATCCAGGTGTGCAGCAAAGGGAGATCCCAGGGGGGACTGAGGTCCTGCTGTTAGACCCACCCCAAATATTTTCATTTCAGCTCGTATCTGGGAACTGTAGTAACAAGTTCCTGCTTTATTCTAGTGCTTTAATTCAAGGACTTTGGTGAGCTAAAAATGTTTAAAATGCAGACTAAACAGCAGAGTATTTTGCCACTATTTCTGGTAGTTTTGTCCCAGACATTTGGTTTCAGATCTGTGATTTCCTGTCGAGAACACACAAGTGTGAAATACTTGTTGATCCGTTTATTCATTTGCCTCCTGGCTGATCGCAGCCATTTTGACAGAATGGATAAATTGACTTGCTCCTTGCTGTTTTTTTTTTTCTTTCCACATGCTTCTCTATAAGCCTGGAAGCACTGCCCCAGCTATCACTCCTACACCCTCACTTTACATTCTGCACCCTTCTTTTAGAAGCTTGCTAAGCCAATTTCACACAATACCCAGGTTGTCTGAAATGCCACAAACAAACTCTTGCTATAGCAGCTTCTGCAACTCCATCTGCCAGATGAAAACAATACATAATATTTAGAGAAATTATTTTTGAACAATTCAAACCCAGTGAACACTTTATATCACCCCTTCTAACACACTCTGACAACTGCATGTGGTTTCTTGAGGTAGGACTTAGCTATTTATCTACAACACATCTCAGCAAATCTTCTGTTTTTCCAAATCACGAACAAACACTACAATTTGGAAAGCGGACAACTCTTGATCATTCTCATTGGGGAAATGGCAAAGGTAACAGCTTCAGGTGATCAGGCAAAAGCCTGTAACATCAGCAGAAGATTTTCAGTGCAAAGTAATTTCAGCAGGCTAACAAATGCATTGCTTTTCTCTGACAGACGTATAGCAGAACAGAGCATTAATTGATGTGTCCTTTTGTTGCAAAATGTACTGTCTCCCTCTGGTTTGACTGGAGCAATGGGATGCAGCATTGCCAGGAAAAAGCCGAATAATGCAGACTTGGCACCACATAGTAGCTAAATGTTGATTCATGGAAATTATGAGACATTTAAGAGGACAGGTCCCAGGCTTCAAATTATGCTCCACTCTGGTATTGCCCCCATGTGTTTATAGCAAGTTTGCTTAGAATTTGCTGCTCACTCTTCTAATTGGATTCCTGCAAAGGGCACTTTGCTGTGCCATGAGCTTGTCACGTTATGTCCTGCTTTAACTCCAAACCACTCAATTAATATTAAATTCCATTTATTATAAAAGCATTTGTTTCTACCCACACAATGCTATCAGCAGCCATCTCATTAACATTTATTTCCCAAAATGGCCCACTGACGTTAAGATCTCAGATACAGCTAGTAACTTTAAAAGGGGAAACTATGTGAAGCCAAGAAGGTCAAGACAGAACACGAGTTGTAACAGAAAGCATTCAACCCATATGTATTTAACTCATTCTTTGCAGAATGCTCCCTAATACAGTAAGGGTGGTGGAGAGTAATGACAATGTTGAAGTTAATCCAGTCACCAGAACAAAATAAGGAGTGAGGTTGCCAATACATCTCTCTCTGGAATGGGAAGTTGCTGTGTCTGGCACACAAGGGAAAAAGTGCTGGAAAGAGGATGGAAGGGGAATGCTTCTCCCCTGCCTCATTTCCCCAAAGAGTTGAGCTGCCTACTTTCCAGGTTTATAAAAGACAAATAAAACCCAAACCAGAGAATTGAGAACTGTGGATAACCTTAAACCCCGGACTAAGGTTAAAGTCCTTTTCCTCAGAATCCTCTTCTGCGCCCATCACAGGAAATCAGCCTGTCCCAGCTTTACAGTGCAGATCCCCAGTGGACTCAACACTCTGTCCAGGAAGTGAAGGAGGAGAGGGCTGTAGGTGGATTTTTCACAAATGCTGGTGTAAAGCTCAGGGATTCCCTTGCACAGTTTCTGCACGAGGAAGCATTGGTAGAGAAAGAGAGGATCCAAGAGCAAGCTGAGACCCTACAGACAGCACTGCAGCTCACTGAAATCACAGTCTCACCGACACACAGACTTTTAAATTCCCCATGCGCCCAGCTGTAGTTTGGGTTATCTCAAAGGCTGGTGAAATGGGATCATTTCTCCTGTGCTCAGCAGTGCCCAGCTGCTTCTCATGCAGAAAGCTCCTGAGAGTGAGATTACACAGCCAGACACAGGGAGATGAAGCAGCTGCTGAGAAGGTGTATCAAATGCAGTGATTTCTTCTCTTCTGCTTTCTTATTCCGTGCATCTTGAATAAAATTAAGCTGCAGGGACAACAGGTCTCTTTCCAGTATACCTTTAAGCTATACAACTGGGAATTTGCTCTCCGTAGCTCTGTGGCTAACAAAACCAGGGATGTTGAACTCTTAACCTTCTTCTATCACAAAGAGCTCAACTAATTCCCTACAGCACATCAGCAGAGCTTTTGAAAAGGCCCAGGCTCTGCAAAAAAACAGATGGAAACTAAACTTATGGGCTTTTAAAGATGTCAAGCATTTCCTCACAGAGATGCCATATGAATCTTTCTTCTTTCCATCAATTTTTTTATTAATCAGAGCACACACGGCAACTCCCTGTGTGACACCAATCAGGGCTCACCCCATCAACATAAAACCTTCCAAAATTATCACCTTGGGTTTGCCACTGGGATAACAATGCTTTTATACCTAAAATTAAAGAGATGAATTGACACAGCCTTGGCAAATGAATATGCAAGAGCAGACACCTAACTCCAAGGCTATTTCACTGCCCCTTTTCTTCCTACAGATTCCTCCCACATTCACTACAGGGTCTGGCTCAGAAAACCACAGAAAGGAGAAAGGACTCCTGTTGTACGCCTGTCACCTTCACCCTTTTGCTTTCAGGGCTTTCTTCTTCCAGATTTTGAAGTACAAGCATATTTTGGAAGCACAGCAAAGCCAAACCTGCAGGCTCTGGCTCTGACAGCCAAAGGCACCTCAGAGAGTGCAGAGCCCATCCATGTACCCCCATCCTGGTCCCCACCATCACGTTATATGGAACACCCTGATCACCCATTTTCCTGAAGCTGTTTGTGTGAGGACCTGAGTCAAATTATCCCCCCAAAGAGCTGAAGTGGCATTTTCACCATCAAGGCTGTGGAGCAGTTGTGAAGTGCCCAACCATTTCTGAAGAGCCATCGGGGAGCTGGTGCCAGCTCCTTATTCACAGATGACAATCATTACTGTAAGCAGAAGAAAAAAGCTTCTGCCCTCCTGACTGCAGCCAAGTGCTCCACAGGAGTTGGCTTTGCAGTGATAAATGTCACGTTTACAATGGGTTTTGCAACACGAAAGTCCATAATTTGCTTTCCAGGGACCTGGGCTTGATTATCAGGAGAGTTAGAAGCATTCACTGAAGTCTAATGAATAGAATTAACACATCATTTAAACAGGGACTAATATGTATGCAAATGAGAAAAAGTTAAAAATAAGAGTTCAAGCCATAATTTCAGAAAACGTAGACTGCATCCTTATGAAATATGAATGTTTCAATTCACCTCATATCTTTACATCTATGTTAATTGCTTTGTATGTGAACAATAGGGTGCATCAAGCCCATTTTGATTTTTATATTTGAACCTGGACTTATAAAATGGATTATATTGAAACATGAATAATATATATGCTAATTAAAGACTGCATTTAATGATATAAATAAAGACGAAGACCAACACAGGCTAATTTCCATTTGCAAATTTCCTAATTACTGTATTTTACTTTAGAAAGCAGAAACTTTATTTCCATAGTCTCAGGAAAAAGAAGGGACTCTTTTCTTTGCTCAAATTGTTTCAAAAATCTTTTCATCTCTTTTATTCTTTAGGATTGATCTCCACAGAGATACAATTGCTTTGCCTAGATAGATTTAGTATTAAATAGTACCCAAGTCAAACTATGGTGATTTGTGCATGCAAATGGTGTGTTTTAATTATTTATTATTAATATCATTAAGTTTTTTAAAATAAGGAATTATTGCTAATAAATATGACATTTATAAGACTCTGGAGAGTAAATGATCATAATTTTGAGTGATGATGTGGCTCCTACAAAATGTGAGGAATTTTACCAGCACTCACTGGAATCTTTCTGATGGTGGTTAAAAAATGGCTGTGGAGAGTGAATCACTGTGGAGAAATCCATCCATTTAACTGATAATTTGATCAGAAGGAAAACATAAAACAAATTTGAGCCTTCAGGGAATAGAACATTTGTCATTAGGGAGAAATGTTTTGATTTATTTTATCTTTTTTTTTTTTTTAACATTAACAATATTTTTACAATTCAAATTTGGCTTATTTCTTGTACTTTATAAATGCCAATTTGTAGGACATTTTAAAAGGGTTTTGTTCTTTTTTGGAAAAGACAGGGCTTTCAAAACATGAAACAACCCACCAATCAAGACCCAGGCACGCCGCCTACGCCTGTTTCAGCTTAAAAGTTGGAACTCAAATGGATTTTAACCTGTAAGTCAATAGAGTAGAACACATGCTGTTTATAGCAATAGAGGAACTGTTTTCTTGTAAACCAACCAACTCAGCATTCCACAATAAACTGAATGAATTCATGCACTTGCAACATTTGTAACAGCAGCACAACCTGTTGCGCATTCCAAGGCCTTGTTTTTCCCCAAATCACAGAGGTTTTAAGAACAGCAGAATGAAGTCCACCTCTGCTTGTTATTGTTTTACTAGTTTGCTGATTCTCAGTATTTATCCAAGCAGCTAAGATTGATTTAATATTCTTACCCTATAATTTTACACTCAGACTCCATCCTGCTGTGAAATAGCTGGTGCTAATGTTAGTCCAAATGCTGCTGTGGGACTTAGGATAGGACAGGGCCTTTCAATAGCTGTATTTTATGGTTACAAGGAGAGAGAAAAAATATAATTTATCTGGTTGCTGTGGTTAATTCACAGTTTCACAGCAGAGGTATACTGTTCCCTCAGGGTACATCTAGCTGTATTATAGGATATTTCATTCACAGTTTGTCTGAGACATTGCTCTAGCTCTGAACCTACCAATTTATGAGAGTCAATCTACTCCAGAGACACCTGTATACACTTTAACACATACTCTTACATACTAAGAATAATATAGAAAATATATAAACTAGCAACAGATCAAATGACAATGAGTAAGTGAATCTTTTCTTTGAGCTGTGAAGGGGAACGGAAAAAGAGTGCGTGCATTTTCTTAACAGAGTCTTCTTTTCATGAAGTGATCTCATTTCACAAAAAGTATTTCTG
Organism: Pardalotus punctatus; assembly: GCA_013400915.1. NCBI lineage: Eukaryota > Metazoa > Chordata > Aves > Passeriformes > Pardalotidae > Pardalotus > Pardalotus punctatus. The sequence goes on along the minus strand of VZTX01028741.1, from coordinate 330,547 downwards.
AAATTTGTTTCTCTTTTAAAATATTTCACAGCTTTAAAAGTCAGAGTTAAAAAATTTTAAAGTTACACAAGAGTTTCCTGTACAGTAACTTACAAGAGACGTAACAGATGAGTAAGAGATGCCAGTGGTACCTGGCATCCTCTACCACTGCAGTTATGAGAAAACCCACACTCCTCATGGCATATTATTTCAGAGCACTTACAAATTAATGGAGCTTAATTAGAATATTTTGATATTTAAAAAACATTTTTTCAAACTTATGCATTGCAAACTATTTTATTTCTAAACCAGTAATAAAATAAAAGATAAAATCTTGCTCTTTTTTTTCCCAGACCTCACCATTACAGCAGCACTGGGGAAGGCATTTCCAGAGAAAAAAATATGTCTGCAATTAATCCATTTAATTAGTTCCACAGAAACAAAACGGAAAGATCGATTGCAGCTGTGCAGATCCCTCCTCGCCTGACCTCAGCTGCCCTTGCCTGCTCTCCTTTGCTCTCTCTGCAGAAGAAGATACTTTTGGAAATGCTGGGGAATTCTGCTACACCTCTAGACAAAGCACTGAGCAGGGGTGTCAAGAGCAGTTTTCCAACCTTCTGCCAAGACTTTTGCATAAACTTCACTCCCTTAGGATGCCCTGTGTGCAAAGTACAGCATGAATGTCTCAGCTTTTATGGGACACATCATACAGCAAATTAAAAAAATAAAAGTGTATTTTTTGTGTTTGGGAGTTTTCAAGGTCACCAGCATGATATTTTGAATTCTAGTCTTCCTCACCCAAAGCACGTATTGTCCTGTTGTTTGACTCATGATTGCACGCTTGACATTATCCTTCAAAATAAAGGTGATGCATATCTAGGCTCCCACTGAGTTCAGTGGCCACATCCATAGAAGTGCCTGCAGAAAGGTGCTCACACAACTGACCCACATGCTACAGTTTCAGAGTGACAGCTCTCACTTAAAGGCACTGTTAAAAGCAGTCACAACCCAGCAGGCACCAAGACTGACAGCACTGGGATGGGCGGTTTCACCATTCCCTCTTTCCTTTGCATGAAAATACTTCCATAGAACAGTCCCTGCAGGGATGTCTCGATTCAGCCACCCTGAGTGCTTGCTCCCAGGGTCTTTGCCCTTGGACCAGGGCTGGTCTCAGGCTGGCACTCAGTACTGCTAACAGGGCAGCACTGACATGTGCAGTACAGGTGGTGTTGCAGGTAACACAAAACAGGGCAAAAAACCCCAGCTACACCAACCTTTCTCCTCTGTTTTGTCTTTAAACTCCAAATAATTGTTGTACTCTTAATTCTCCCCTACCCTTAGGCTCCCCTGCTGTAGGAGAACAGATGGAACAAAACTCCAAACAGGTTTTTTTTCCACAAACCTGTGGGTCTCCTGACACAGTCATCCTCTGCAAGCTGCCTTTGCATTTTCTTTCCTGCCCATTTGTATCTTCCTTTCACTCTCCTTCTAAAGCTAGCTCCCTCCCTCGCTCCTCCTCCCAACTCTTAGATGTGCTCTTTTATCAGCTTCACTTTATTCACTTTAAACATGATGCATTTACACTGTGTCTTTCAGGCTTCTAGCCTGTGATTTACAGGGCAATTTATCACACTGCACCATCCCTCCTCTTTTCTCACGCTTCCATGTGTGCTTTAAAGCTGGCACTGCAGAGCTGTGGAGAACAGGCCTGGAAGCTCCTGTGCAGGATCAGACTCCTGTGGTGCTCCTGACTGGAGCTGCTTAACCTTGTCTGAAACTTAGAAATGATGGAAATTCTACAGACCACCACTTTATTGTCTTTCCTATCATCAGGCTGTTTCTAATGTCCAACTGAAATTTCCCTCTTGCTGTAATTTAAGCCAAAGCCCCCTCACATCCCCAGCACAATGGGGGCAGAAGATCACGTACTCCTTGCAGACCCCTTTCATGTACTTGAGCACTTGCTGCCCCCCTCTCTGCTAACAGCCCTGCATGCCCACCTGATGCAACAATCTCCCTCGCAGAAAAGGAGCATCACATAAAAAAACCCCAGAGCCATCTCTTATGTACACCTGGAGATACATCAGCCTGCTATAAACCTGTTTGCTTTTTATTTACAGGAGAGCTGAGGAGAACACCAATTCATGAAATTCAGATGAAGGTTGGCCATGTGGGGCACAGGAAGAACCTGGCTTCGAATATCTGGCAAGAAGAAACTTGATACTGCAATTACATATTCTTGAGAACCCATTTAAGATGATACAGGTTCTTCAGTCATGTGGATTCAGATTTAAAATAGCAAAGCCTCTTGTAGCTGGCAGAAGTTATTCAGGAGCCACTCTGTTAACACCAATGGGATGGCTCAGGTTTAAACCTGAAGCAAAATCTAAACAGCCCTATTTCCTTGAAATGGGACATTCCTGGGTCAGAATGTGCTTATTGATTTTGGTCCTGATGCTCTACAATTAGAATTTACAGTACTATTTTCTGAGCTTTGTCCATATCCTGATAGTTCTGGAAATCACCACTGATCTGCATTTAAGCTTGGCAAATACGTTTCCTTTCTCAAGACAAAATATGTTGGTTTGTAAAGTGGCAGCTCACTATTGGCCCCACCAGAAAGGAAATGGGATCTTGTAGAATTCTGTTTTGCGACAAAATATTAAACCTAGTGTTAATTAAAAAAGAGTTAAAGTAACAGGCATATAATGAGAGAACGTGCCCCTTTCCACAGTCAATCTCTTAACAGATCATCCAGCATGCTTAAAAAGCAACTTTCCATCTGCAAATCTGTCTCTCTCTCTTTTTTTGTCTAATGAGCCTGAGTTCGTCTGTTCAAAAGCCCAAATGGGCATCTCGGGGCCAATTCAGCAGCAGGGGTCTGTTACTATAACAACTGACAACTCCCGTGATTTCTGAAAGGCCCGAAAGTTGCCATTTGGGAAGTGGTTACGGAGCGGGAAGTTGGGGAGGGATGTTTGCAGGTGCAGGTCCTGGGCTGCCCTGCCTCAGCCCCTCCTGCACAGAGCCAGCCCCGTGTCCCACCAGCCTTGGGCACAGCCGGGCTCAGCTCCCTGCAGGAGGAGCTGGGAAAAGCCCTTGAGCCAACAGCGGGAAGCGCAGCAGCGGCACACGGGACCAGTGTGGGCTTGAGGATCTGCCTGTGGCCTCTACTCCTTGGCCCAGGCTGTGTCCTGCTGGATGAAAGAGCAGAGAGGTTTTCATATGGATTTTTCTCATAAAGGAAGAATGATGAGCGCTGAAAGTACGATACAACAGCCAGGACACGCAACCAGCGGCTGCCCTCAGCATCTGGCTTGAAAGCGACGGCATGACATTGGCACAGAGGATGAGGTTGGTTCCCAGAGTGGGATAAGAGGGACCTGATCACAGGCCTGCCCCCTTCAAATGAAAATTTGAAAATTTTGAGGTACAGAACACAAAAGGGCCCAAGATTCAATACCTTTACCTCTGGCACTGGCCAAATCACACACAACCTGGATCTTCTGCAATAAGAGCTGAAATGCTTTTCCTCCCCTGCCTGGGTTGAGAGCAGGAGATCAGAGGACTCCAAATCAGGCTAGGCTGCATCTCATTTACCAGGCAGTGATCTGCTTTGTCCCCATCCCTCATCAAACGAGATGAGGCCATTCCCAGAGGAAAACAAAGGCATGCCGTGTTCAATATGAGCAGGGCACAGCTGGGCACTAAAAAGGAGATGGAAGCTGCAAGAAGTTTCAGGTAAGCCACTCACCTCCATGTTTTCCCTTGTCTCCCTCGGGTGTTGCCTGTCTCCAGGCTTAGGAAAGTCTCTTGCCCTTGTCAATTCTCCTCAGTGCCTGTGGTGACACAAGCTCTGGGGCACAGCCATCCCCAAGCTGAGCACAAGTGCCTGGACGTGGTCCTCAGGCATCGCTGAGGGCAGTGTTGGAGCAAGCATCCCCATCCATCCTCCTCATTCCTGCCCCGTGCTGCTCATCAGTTATGCTGGTACAGCTCTGTCCTGTTACTACATGAACCAGACTAGGAGCTAATCTGGTTTAAATCAGGACACGAAAACCCCTCTCTTTTTTTTTTTTTTTAAACATGGATTATTTCGCAATCCAGCTCCTCACATGGCTGTACAAACATTTGCAATGGGGTCACAGAGGGCAGAACAAGGGCAGGAACAGAGGACCCTGCCTGAACTGCTGCTGCTGAAATAAATACTCAGGCAACTGCACCCGAGGCATTCTTAAAATTAACACCCAGGGTCTCAGAAAGTGTTACCACTCAACATCCTCCATGGGTGAGAAAATGAGCAGAATCACAAACATTTTAGAATAAGCTGAAAGAAGCTTTTATCATTGTAAGCAAACAATTTTACAATGGTCTGTAAATTTGCAATGTTCCTTTTCCAATCAGTACAGCAGATGAACAACACATTGTGTACTCATAAAATAAAACCTGTAGATAGGTTCAAATAACAATTTCAGCACTTTTTACAACCTGCTACAGGCAGAAGTTATTTTTTTTTCTCCCAATTAAGTTTGAACACTACCTTAGCTGTGGAGCTGCGCAAGCTCCCCGGAATTTAACACCAAAAGGTAGTTTTCCAAGGCACGGTTATTAGACATGATAAATACATGGGTTCTTTATGTTGCAGCTTTCATTTCTACATTACAAGTTGATTTACAAATACAGCTGACCAACCTTCTTCAGTGCCATTTCACCACTGTCAGAACCCAGATGCTGAAATATTGAACACCTGAGCTTGCTCCTGGTGAGGTTCTTTGCCACTGAGTTCAACAACAATACTCTCAGCCCGTAAGTGACTTGGCCTGAGGTCACACAGAAATCAATGACTGAGTCAGAAAAAAGAACACATCTCCTGGTGCTCAGTGTAATTTCTTCAGCACAGAAAGGCACTGCCAGGGAAGTATCCGCTCCGTCACAGGACTTGTCCCAAGGATTCTGTTCAATTCGACAGCATGCTTAACAAATACCTAAGAAAACTCTCACTGTCTACTTAATTCTATAGGGTTTTGCCTAAGGAAAATTAAAGACATCTTTTTCCCAAGCTGTCTCATATACACACATGACTATAAAACAAGCAACGCAAGCTTGCTTGCTCTTTGAAAGGCAGCAGCTGTGTTGTTCCAAAAATCCCCCCTGAATGTAAACATATTAGCACTGTATAAACAGCTTGATTTAATAAGAAATGCAATACAATATTCCCACTTTGTCTTTGGGATCACGATGTTGATGGTGGCAATAATTCAAGGTGAATTATGGTATCTGTTCAAAAGAAAGAAAAAGAAAACTCTCCAGCTATAGTCGTGAATTAATTTCTTCCTCTTAGCTGAAAATGAGAAATGGCTATAATTTAGCTCCCATTTAAAAGTTGCTGTTGGCTAAACTCTAAAATCTTAATTGCTTCTTAATATTCTCTCCTTATTTTTCCCTTTGAAACCACAGTTTCTATAGGACTGTAGTGTTTATATTAAAAATCAGAATGAAAGACAAACAGTAGAAGGTCACCGCTCCCTCCTAAAAAAATATTATTTTGCCCCAAAATGACAGAAATTACTGTGTATCAAAGTGTTTCAGTTGATTTCCCGACTCTAGTCACCCTCCTGCACCTCTGTGAAGAGGGAAGTGACACTGACCCTGGGTTTACCCTGAAGTGTCAATACTCAGGACTCATTCAATTTGCAACAAAATATAGTGGAAGTTCTAGAAAAGACATGTTTCAAGCCATATTACAGCTCAGCATACTATAGGAACTCATCTTGTTACAAAAAATCTGAAGTCACACTCAATCCCTAAATAGTTTGGAGGTCACTACCAAACACACTCCGCAGTTCTAGGAGCTCGTAGAAAAGGCTGTGAGAGTAACAGTGGCAAAGACTGCAGACAATCCAAGTCAGATTTTAAACTGACCTTGAAGATCTGCAGATGGATCTCATGATACTGAGTCTGAGGATAAAATCACAGATGCAAAACAAATGCCCAGAAATGCAAAAATAATGTGTTTGGGAAACAGTACCTCACTATGCCCACGTTTTAAAGGGCTCTAGACAAGCTAGCAGCGCTCCAGTGAAGATCCTAAAATCCCAGTGAACAGTTCTCAGAAATACTCAGTGGTTGTCCCTACAGCACACAGTTTCAGGGACCAGTATGAAAGGCAAGAAAAGCAGGAAAAGAAGCACCATTGTGCCATTGCAGAAGTGAATGGTGAATCCACATGGAGAGTAGAACAAGGATCTGGTCTCCTCACCTTGGCTGTCTGCTAAGACTCAAATTCTCAACTTGATGCTAAAAGAAATCAGTTTAAGCACTAGAGGTCCTGGGAGCAACAGTCCCCTTCATCATGCCCATGACAGCTGAAGGATCAGCCCGGCCAGCTTTTCCTCAAGAGGAATCAAAGGTGCACAGAAGCAAACTGAAACTGCAGCATCACTGTCCAGAGCGCCCAGCTACCAACCCGCTCCAGCGGATGCTGCGGCTCGTGGTCACCCTGTGATTGTGCTCTCCTCATTTTTCTGAGATAAAAGGCAGCACGATTTTTGCAGGTTCATTATGCTGACCTAGTTTATCTTCCACTCTACCAACTTAAAATCACACAGCCCTCTGTGTAGCAGTGCCATTAAAAGTACTGAATCCAGGAAACTTTAGTAGAAAGGTAATTCAGAGCTCTGCTTGCCTGCAAGTTCCCATCCCTTTTCGTTATTGAGATGGCCACCACACAAAAAAGATGGAAGTGACCCTTTCTCTTCAACATTAGCCATCTTCTTTCACCATTTGTCCGGAATCCACATGAAAAAAGAACTGAGAGCAGCAAATTACCTCTGCAAATAAGCGAGTCTTGTTCAGAAATGGCACAGATCATTTCCAAATATATTCAATTACAAGGAGTCTCTAATGAACACAGCATGGAAGCTCAACAGATGAAAAAAGGAAATCTTCATCAAACAATGACTGTTTCTATCACTCTCCTTTTCAAATAAAGGGAACAGAAAATGAAGCTTCCTTACAACAAGTCTTCTTCGCAAAAGTTATTTCTTGCTGTATCACGGAATAAGCCATAAAGAGACCAAACAAAGATAAATGCTTTGCCAAACCTTCACAAGCAACTTCTCTAACTCCTTATTTTGGTCCCTGGATAATAGGGCACTGATGTGATGGAAAAAAGCAGAAGGCTTCTCTCTGCTTCATTGTTCCACTTATGTCACCTCTGCTCTCAAATCATCTAATCCTACAAATGCTCAAAAATGCAAAAGCGAAAATATAATTTGTTTTACCCTCAAAATGCATTGCCAAAGGGCAACTATGTCTCTTCTGCTTTTTCTAGTTCTCTGGGTTTTGTTTTGTAATGCTTTTTCTCACACCAAAACAAAGTACTGCTGAGCAAGAAAAGACCCCTTGGTCCAGCACGCCTGTCCCCTTGAGGGATATCCTTTCATCACAAGTGTTTCTCTGCTGTGCACTTCAATACCATGCCTCCCTTTCTGAAATATCTGTCTTAAACTTGTTTTCATGCCATTTCTCTTGATGGTGTTATTCAGCAAATTATTCCATATGTTGCCCATTACATCCTAAACTAAGTATTACTTCCTGAAAATCTAAATTACTGTTCCTTTTAAACTTCTGAATTAGAGTCTGCAGTGCTTCAGAATCTCTTTTTTCCTTACTTTAAAACACTCACAGAGATAAACATTTTATTTTTTCCTGAGGAAAGGCAATCACACTGCAAAGGGCACATGAAATGCTGTGCTGCTGCTTCAGTGACATGGTCGGCAGAATGTGAAATGTTACTGGCAGTAATTTGTCTTCTAGTTGCTTGTTGATTTATCCTAAAACACACGTTTGCTTTTTTAATACACTCTCTGTATTTGTTAAAAATGCTCAGAACTAGACACAGATTATTTTGAAGCTAGTACACATGTGCTTTCAAGTTTGTTCCTCTATTTCTTGCTTCATATTTATCAAAAAACTTTGACTGCTTCATGACATAATTTAAATGTCTATATTAATTTTTAATCTCCACCAGCTTTAATATCTTCTCAGGGGTGGTACTGTTATTCTTTGAGCAAATTAAACACAGATTTTGCAATTATTTTCTTGATCCATCAGTGAAATTGCAAAGAACCAGGTATGTCTGGCAAACAATGAGAGGTATCAACATTCTTCTAGATAATAGCTGTTAGCATTGTATTTCAAAACCTTTCCTCCTCAGAAGAGCATTTTGTATCAACACTAGATAAATACTGCTAACCCTTCATGCCAGTGTTTTGAGATATACCACACCCTTCCAGGACTTGCCTGGTGTGAAGGTGACCAAGTTTATTACTTCAAATAAAGACAATGTATATTGAAAAACATGACAGTACAATAGGATCTTTAGAACCTTTCCAATTTCAGCTTTTGTGCATATATCACTGCAATTTTATTCACTGTCTTACTGCAAGGATGTTAATTGCTTGCAAATGTTACTAGAAATGATTTTCACAAGACTATTGTAATCTACTTATTAATTCTTTCAAATGTTCTCAGCCTCAACAATGGGCCAATTAATTGTCAGCAAAATGGGTATGCTGAAAAATAGCTTGGTACTTTTTTAATGAATTCTGCAAATATAATGACCAGTGGGCTGGTATTTCTCATCAAAGCTACCTTCCTCTGCCCCATCTAATCAGATTTGGAAAGAATTCCTAAATACCTCGTATGTGGCTAATCCCTGGTTAATTTTAACTTCCAGACAAATGAGGTGCCTCTGGGTTCTGGTTCTGACAAAAGCAGGTGCTGCAGGTTTTAGTTTGCTCTAAATCAAAAGAGAAGGAATTTTTGATGGTAATTCTGGTCTCCACCACTGAACCAATGTCCTTTGATGTGAATGACAGTGTTTCTTTGCGAGAGGCAATCTTTACTTTCAAGACCTTGCAGGCTGCACTTCTGAACTCTTCAGCAATGCTAAAGAACCCTGAGTCAGAATGTGAAACAAGCTTACCCCACTTTCTTGAAGTACCATCAAAGGAAGGACAGAACTGTTTAAGATTACATTGGAGGTTTGTGGCAAGGACACCCATGAAACCAAGGCCAGTCTCACCGGGATTTTCTTCCACAATCACCTTTCATGAAGGCCAAGACAAAGATAACTTTTTACAGCCATTTCAGAGGGACTAATTGTGAAAATACTTGTCATCATTAAAGCTGGCTATACCATTGGTAGAGCTCTACCAAGCTCATTTTCATGACACAAAAATCAGTACTTAAGACAGCTGAATAGTCAACCAACAAAGCTGTTCTAGCATCCAGAGAGCTGCATCTATCACCATAACTTCTTGTAAAATAAAAAAAACCCCACAAGATCACATTACAAACACCACCTAGAATGTATTTTAAATCATAACCACTCTCCAGTGATAAGGAAACAGGCTCACCTCCAGTAGACAAGCACAGCGATGAGAAGAATGAGGCACACGAAGGTCAGTGCTGAGACCACAATGAGTGGGATGATCCATTCCATTTTACCAGGAGAAGGTCTCGTGGCCATGCTGGAGCTGTTCTTGCCAGCTGTGTGTTAAACACATAACAAAATCAATCACTGGGTGGAAAAAAGAATTACTGTACGGAAAAATGTGTAAACAAAACCAATAGCTTATCCCTTTTACATGGTATGAGTAAACAGAGCAGAGATCCTCTAACTGCAGGGTGGGACTCCATTTGTCTTCAGTCTGAGACATGAGAGCACAGAAGTATGGTGTTTATTGCCACATATGGCTTGGATTTTACTACTGCCTGTAATTACGGTCTCATAGACACTTTTAGGACTCTTTCATGCAAGCACCTATTATCAGAGGTGGAGTACCCCACTGAGCCGTTTCACCGGGGTAACTGAGTAAACGCTGTGCTCCGTCATCAGTGTTTGCAGATAAATGCACTCTGTTTCTCAACAGTGCAGGACAGCCCTGTTTGCAAAGCTCAGTGTAATACTTTGCTTCAGAAATAAATTTCTTGGTAACTATCTTAAAATAAAAAATCCTCAACATGTTGGGTGTCATGTCACATCATTTGCAGAATTGTCACAATCTGGTGGGTTTCTGCATACGAAAGCACTTTTTAGCATATGGATTGTCAAGATGGGAGGATGAATGAATGGATAGGATGTGTTGTAACCGACAGAAGAAATCATTATGCCACAGCTTTTGAACAAAATTAAAGTTCGTCAATACCCTGAGATCTGGCTGAGTTAACTCCACTTCACTTTTTGCATGACATCTCATTAAAATTATTGTACCATATATAAGATGAATATCTAGAGGTTCTGTAAGTACTGGAGCCAATGAGCATAGACACTGCACCAATGCATTTCAAAAGACACCTAATTTGTGCAAATTCATGTAGACTTGAATAAATTGGTTTAGACAGAATGATAAAAGAAAAATGCAGAAGCGGATTCCATATCTTATTCATGTTTCCTAACAAACAGGCAGTAGTTGATCAATACCTGTCAACAGGACGTAATGGGAAAGGATTAGTATAAACAGTTTCAGATTTCAAGGAGGATTGAAACATGCACACTTGACTTCTACTTTTAAGCCTATGTGAGTCTTTCCTTTCCAACATGCTTCCTTGCCCTCGTTCAGTATTGTATTATCATATCTTCTGAAACTGCTGCAAATCCTACCAGAAGAACATAATTGCCTTTTCACCATAGGCAGGCAAAACACAGATAATTGGAAGTCACCAGATGTCACATAATATGAAGTCATCCTCTATTTTAATAGCATTTAGATTATACTCCTCTGTAGGCAGGAGTAAAATTCAACTAACGTGGAAGTAAAGGTTAATTGTAAATGCTTTTGCCTGACTGCTGAAAACAGAGCAAGGCTGCAGGCTGCTGCAAGCCCAGCAAGAAATCTTCCTAGTTTTAAGAACTAGGCTGATAGAGGTAATGCCCTTTAGCAAGCAGCCTAAATGAGGTGCTAATCAGAAGGATGTTTGGGGGAAATGAACGTGCACTTCGATTGAACATCTTTGATTTCCTCGACTAGCAAAGAATAAGGAAAAAGAGCAATCCCCAAATTAGAGCAAAGGCTTATTCTCTGTATTTGCCAAACTTACAAAATGCTAAGTCTTGAGGCATCAGTTATTACCGGTGCATTTCAAATCATCTAATAGCATGAAAAAAGTAAGCCTGTGAGGTGTTACTGATCAGAATGGTAAATGGGACAAAGCAAAAAAAAACACATGATTCAATAAAACTTTGTAGGAGAGCCAAATAGTCCCACCACCTTATATCCATTAGGGTGTTGCTTCAGCTCTCTCCAAGGACAGTATTCTGTTTAGTTTCACCTCCACATCTTTCAACACAAAAACATATGTTTCTGTTTGCATGGGAGGAAAAGTAAATTCCATTGTAAGCACAGCATGGGCTGGAGTCCCAAAGCACACTATTAAATTCTGCAGCGCTCATGATGTTCCTCTTACTCAGTCTACTGTAGAGAACACACTTAGCTGCCCCTGCCAACTCCCTGTACCACAGATGTGAGGAAAAGAAAGCGGTCAGTATGCTGAGTGCCAGAAGAGCAAATGCCATTCCCTAATTCTGATCGTTGGCCCTGAAATTCCAGTTGGGAACGCTCAAGCAGTGCTGTGCTTCAGAAGGAAAGACATAATTCCTGCATTGGCTTTGAAGAAAAGTCTGAGGTGTTTTTCACTGTTTAAGTAACATGCTGTGAGAGCTTAAACAAACCAGTGCCAATAAAAATTGTACTAGAATGGCAGCTGGGGCCAGAGGTAGAGCAGAGCAGCTGGAGAGCTGGTGTCTGTCTTGAGTGTCACGGCAGAAAAGCGTAAGAAAAGCCAGCACGCTAGATAACTTGGAAAAAGAGTTAATGAAAACATACACACAAAAAGAGACAGATCTGGGCCTCTACAGTTTCCTGTTCTCCTATATGAGAAAATAGTATGAAAGAAAAAAAATAGTCACAATTTCATTCTTTTCCAAAGCAAGAATGTCAAGCCCTGGTAGTGTCAACAGCATATCCTTGTAACAGTGCCCACCATAAGCTGTACTTGGCGGGGGATGGGGGAAGCTTAAAAAATGGACTAGGAAACTCCATTTTTGCTAAGAAATGTAAACAGTTTCCAGTGGCATATGCCTTCGTTGAATTAATTCAGTTTGCCTTTTACTGGCTTGGAATTCATCCCAGTAGGAAGGAATAAAAATTATTACAGCATATCTGTTTCAGGAGGTCCCACATGATACAAGCCCTGGCACTGCTAAATCTACTCCTGTGTCTGGAAAAATCCGTAACTTCTGTGAACCACCCATTCAGCAGTTCCACCCAGGCACTGGATGGATGAGCCCTGGCACAGGGAATATTGGATGGCATTGGGCAGCCAGGGAGGCTCTGGCAGTGCAATTCTTGCACAAAGGTCAAGGTAAGAAAGAGGCATTCTAGAGTTTGTGAAATGTGCTTTTTTCCTGCGTATTCTTGGTAATTGGTTCCTGAGAAAAGAAACATGTTTATTTCCCTTAAGTAACACTGCTTGCTATAATAAGCAACCCTAGCTGTACTATATAACCTACCTACTTTTATCATTCCTTGCCATTGCACAAACTGCCAGGACAAAGTTCTGTTTGTTGTACCATTTCAGATACCATTAACCAAAGAAAAGCCCTGCTGCTGAACTGCCTCAGACCACCCAGTCTCCTAAGAGAAAGTCAACTTGCTCACCTTTCCTTTGAGTAAATGAAGTTATGGACTTATACAAAGGTATTAATTAATTCTGGAAAACAGTATTGGCCATATTATTAAATGATGAAAAGGCAAACCCATGTTTTTTAAAGAACTATTTCCTTTGATACAAGCTTGTGTCATTGTGCAGCTATTACCCCCCATTTCTTCAAGGCACTCCTGCAGTAGTCACACTTACGGGCTGTGCACTACTAAGCGTGGCTTTTCACTGCTTTGTAACAGATGCCCATCGTATTTAACCCTATATCTGAAATTCATAGTTTGCAGGCACCAAATATTTCAATTCCTTTATTTTCAAGCCATTCTGCTGTTTGCTCCTGTAAATTGCCATGTATGTCTTTGAAGATATTAAAAGCTGTCCGGACACAATCCTGAGTGAAGTGCTCCAGGGAACCCTTCCAGAGCAAGGAGGCTGGACTAGCTGACTCCGGTGGTCCTTCCCAGCCTTATCCACTCTGTGACTCTGTGTGAAAATGGCTGAAGTGCTACAGGAAAACACAGCTTAATAATCCTTGCTGCGTATGGAGAAGAATTACACAAATGTTTAATTATGCTAATGAGGTTATCCCCAAAAGGCTCTTAGTAACCTCAGACCTGGCAAAGACTGCTCTAAAAACCAATATTCAGTCTTCGTTAAAAGCATACATCAGGCTTGAAATTTAACCCCGCACATCATGATCTCTCCGTCTCTACAAAGCCCTCTCGTGGGAGGAACACAGCAGAGGTGGGTGAGCACTGAGGGATGGGAGGATCTGGCTGAAATTTGGATGAAGAGCCAAACCCACCTCTCTGTCCCCAGTCCCAGCTCACCACTCAGGCAACAGACCCAACCCCACAGCCATTACTTTGCTCACAACAGCCCAGTTGTTATCTCCTGTAAAAACAAAGGATATGTTTAACTATCTGGCACAACCAACCAAAATTCTGTGGGATAGTATCTGCCTTAGCCTGATTAAACTGAATCATCCTGGGTTTCATCTTTTTCCCTTGCTTTTCTTTTTTTTTTCCCCCTTTTTTTGGTAGAGTATAATTTTAATTGCTGTTTTTCTAATTTTCAGGTTTCAGAGTCACGGACAATGCTGAGCAGCTGTGTGTGTAACAGTTGCAGATCAAAGGTACAATTAGTCTAATGTGGGCACCAAAACAGAGAGAAGGATGATCAGGAAAATGAAAGAGGAGAATGCAAGCAAGCGTTCGGTGACAGAAGAAAATCATTAGCGTTGGCCAATACCACAGACAAGAAGAGGCCAATGCCATTTGGAAAATAATGACATGGCCTCAGGAGAGGTGTGTGTGTATGTGCGTGTGAAATAAGCACTAAAAGAAAATGAGCCTTGCTGTACTAATTGGCCTCGCACTTTCCCTGTAATTTCTCATGAGTTCCCTGTTCTCCTCTAATCATCCACACTCATGAGTACTTCCCCATTCAGTTATCTCCTTACAACTGCTAATTTGATGCTATATAATTAATTCTACAAGTGTACATTGTTATGAAACAATTTCCTACTCTTTAAAATGATTAAACTTTCTACTCACAAAAACATTTTTGAAATCTTGACAGCTTTTTAAAAGCTGCTTTTAAAAGATGCAGAAGGGAAAAGATGCATCCAAAAATGATTCTGCCCTCACATTGGGACACAGTAAACTGCAGGGCTGCTTTCTGCTCCCTTTGGAAGGAGCCTTAACAGTCTTAGCTGTCCTGATGCTCAGAAACCCTTGCAGACACTTCGGACAATGCCCTCATGGCTTCACTTGTCTTGATTTCAGGCATACCTTGTTATGGAAAAATTTAAGGCCCTTTCTCACAGGAAGAGGTCTTGCTATGGCTGGAGTTTCACTGAACTCAACTCCAGGCATGAGCTAGGTCAGGTCTGTCTGTATGAACTGTGAATTTCTATGTTACTGGGGAAAACAATTAAGCTAAAGCAACTTAGGTTTTTGCTAGTCTAATTCACCAGCCTGTGTCTTTGGTAACCCAGATCCAGTGTGGAAGAAAGCTCATTCTGCATTTCCAAGTGTCTTCTGACAGGGGTAGCACTCCCAACAGGCCTCCTTCCTGACATAAAGGTGATTAGGGCAAGTGGCATCTCAAGCCACATTCAGTGGGAGCACTGGCCTTTCAGGATTTCCACTTGAGGACTAAGAAAACAGCAGTGCATTTAAAAAAAAACAAAACAGCACAACCTGTTGCAGTTTTCTCAGCTTCTGCATTGTTAATCTGATCTCTAACAGAACAGTTATGATTCACAGCATTATAGACTGGTCAGCATTTCTGTAACAAATGTTATTAAAGATTGGATTTAGCTTTGTTTTTTAAATTGGTTTTGAGCTATAAATGAATGCACGATATCTGCACTTTTGTATTTATCAATGGAGGAAGAAATAAATATGTAAGGCTTTGTCACAGTACTCTAGAGCAGCTTTGATGGAAAAAGAAAATGATGAAACACTCTATAGATTAGCAAAACAAACAACAGTAGTAAAGAAACCCAACAAAGAAGTGCACTATCTCATAAATGCTGTGGTAATACACACAATCACTCAAATAAACTCATCTAATAAATCAGTCTAACTCTAAAGAAATAAATCTAGAATAAATCCACATGCATGTACTCCATTGCTCCTTGGTTTTCCTCACCAGCGCCCGGCGCTCCCCAAGCAGGAACACGTGTGGCCATTCCGCACGGCGCCCTGGGAGCACCATGAGGGACCAGCTTGCAGAGGGCTGTGCAGCAAACCCTGACCACAGCAGGCTTGGTGCACATGCAGATCACCTGGGCAGGCTTCCAAGAGGTTGTATTTGCTGTGTACACGCTGTGGAACTGGGACATGCACCCAGAGCTGGAGCATACAGGAGCACTGGCAATTCTCATCAGGACAAACAGAAAATACATGAACTCTGCCTGGTTCAGATTTTTTTTTCCACAGGAAAAACAGAAGGTAATCCTAGTGCGGAAGGTGCCTTGTTTTGGAAGATCAGAGCATGTAAGTTTTGTGTTGAAAAAAAGAAACTAGCAATGATCCTGTATTTGGGAGAATATCTCAAAGCCCAGACAGGAAGAATCCTGCAGATAAATTAAATTAGCTAGAAGCACATATAGCAAACTTCCCATGAAACGCCAGTTTGGCACAGCAGCCACTCTTCCAAATTAATTTCACAGCTATAGTTCATGGCATTCCCCTCCCTTTTTCTTTTCAAAGAAGTTCTTGATGTAGCATGTTGGGGGTTAACATTTTCCTAGATTTTCTTTTCCAATAAGATACAAGGACCATGAAACTGTCCCAGTAAAAGGATATTCCTTTGCTCCCCCCAGTAACAATTTGTGCATTGGGTCTTATGACAACCTGCCCATCAGATGTAGCCAGACACCGCAAAAATGCTGCATGTACTGGAAATCAGTAAGGAATTTGGACTGTTATTTTCCAACACTTATTCAGGTAAAAATGGTTTCCCTGCAGACCTCTCACCTGGGTTAATGGAGATGAATTTCTTATCTGAATTTGTTATCTGTAAAAATGTTTTGCCCGCAGATCACTCACCTGGGTTAATGGTGATGAATTTGTTATCTGAGGGATATTCCTCTGGAAACCTGTCCTCCTTTGGAGCAGGTCTTCTTGTTGTCTCTGGTCTCCTTGGGATCTTGCCCAGGTACAGTTCGTCGGTGAACGCTGGTGGCACTTGGGTGGAAGGGAGCGGCTGGGGCTGAGTGTGGGCTTCGGCAAAGCTCTCCTTCTCGGCACCTCCAGCCGTGGGGGCAACGTTTTGGTTTGGCTCTTCTCCCGATATGGTTTTATTTCCTTCTTCCTCAGCAGTCCTGTTGGGGGAAGCCGCGGCCGCGCTGGCCTCCGTGCTATTGCGCGCCTCCGCGGCTGCCGTGGCCCTGCTTTTCTCCTTCTTTTCAGCCTCCTTTTCTTCCTCTTCCTCGTGCTCCCGCTCCCCGTCCTCGCTTTCGCTCTTTTCATCCTTCTCGCCCTCCTCGGCTCCCTCGCCATCCTTGGTCAGTGCCGAGTCCCGCTCGGGCCCTGGGGAGGCGGCGGCGGACTCGGTGGTGGCCACCACGGCCCGCCCGGCCTGTTTGCTGGGGGCGGCGGCCGCGGGCGGCCGGGTGGGCCACACGCTGCTGGGGAAGGAGGAGATGCCCCCGCCGCTGAAGCCCAGCCCTGCCAGCAAGGTGCTGGTCACCACGGAGGCCACGGTGGCCTGGCTGCCGCTGGAGGAAGGGCCCATGCCTGTGGCCATGGACACGAAGGAGAAGGGGAGCCCCGAAGAGGTCCAGGTGGAGGAGCCGGAGCTGATGGGAGCCATGTCTGCTGAGGAGGCAGGAGATGCTGTGGGCTTGAGGAGGTCACCGGCAGCAGAGGGGAAGAAAACACAGCAGAGAGCATCAGCATGGCCCAACGTGCCACCTGGGGTCATTCTCTTGCTTTTCCCCCACTTTTCCCCCACATGCCATTCTCCTAAAACCAGAGACTCAACAGCAGCTGGATGAAAGGCTGAGCCAGGACAGAACGTGCCACAGAGCTACCGGCAAACCACAAAGAGAGAAAACCTCCCTGCATTCACCACATCATCATCATCAAAACCCTCTTTTATTCTTATCTTTATTTTACATCGGGACCTTCTCCACCCACGTCACCACTGACTTGTGAGTAACGTTTCCTCTTGGGGTGAGAAGAATGTAAAAGAGTTTAATGAGTTCAGCTGCATTACTCACAGTGCTTTAATCTTTAGAATACAGGAGTATAAAAATACAGTGTTACATAAGGAGTGTCCCAAAATAATGGCTGTGCTGCCAACATGAGCATCCATAGCTGGTGGGTCTGCTCTGACAAGGAACTCTGGCTCTTCCCACACACATTGTGAGGGCCTCAAAGGATACTATTTTTATTTCCTTAATTTACCCATCAGGATTATTCTCCTAAGGACTGGTGCTGCTGTGAGGCATTGCTCTTGTTAGAAAAGAACTGCAGCACGGCCAGCTGGGCACTCCTGCCTGAAGGACATGAGAGCACCAGGAGCCCTTTGGCAAGCCACCACCACGTGTGCCAGGACCACTGGGCTGTGGCACCCACGCACACACTCAGTTTTCCACATCCACAGGACTCTCCCTGGCCACCACCAGCAAACGAAAGGCAGGAATGGCACTGCCTGCTTCCCACAGGGAGCTGAGAGGAAATAGGGAATGAACTATGGACTTTGCATCCTCTGCACCCTGCCAATATAATTCTAATATCAACCCATTGCACCCATGCGGGTCTCTGCACACATGTGTGTGCTCTGTAAATAAAACCCCTTGGTGTACACAGAAAAAACTAAACCTTGGTCTGTCTGTAAAGAACTAGTCCTGAATTACATGTGGAAAAAGAGACTGAAGCGAATTGTCCAAAGACAAGGAATAATTCTGTGGAAGAGCTGAGTCAGCAGTTCCCCTGGACAACCTGGCCATTCTCCCTCTCTGAATTACTGAGAAATGTCTTACGTTACTGAATTCATCGGCAGGAGGACCATTAGCTGGAGAGGTACGCACCAGATAAGAAAAAAAAGGGTTACAGAGGTGCTACTGAACATTGAAAAAAAAGTAAGATGCTTATTTTGGAAACTGAAATTTTTAACGTAACAGTATTTCTGCATCTCTCTGCAATTCCTGGGTTCAGTCAAGCCGTGTAGTTGAAGTGCTGCAGCAAACCAAGAAAGGCTGCTTTCTCACATTATTTTTGACCACCTGCAATCACAGAGAACCTGAGATCTCAGATGAAAACCTGTGCTTTAGAGATTTCAAGCCAAAACTTTAAATAAGCATCTAAACTTTCAGATACTTATCAATCTGAATCCCTGAGGCACTGTGAGATTTCCTTTTTGCTGGCACGAACAGCCTCAAAGCTGGACTGCACATTAAAATTTGACAGGAGATTTTATATATCTAGAATACCTCTATACATCATTAAACAAATACTAATCATTCAAATGCAAGCTTTGTATATGTTATTTGCTTACTAGAGAGTATATCAAACTGGATCAGAATAAAAGGAGAAATAATGTACTTAGAGTAAATTCAATAGTATGAATCCAGCCCATAAATTTGACTGAACAACTCAGTACACTGAATGCCAAGAAATTTAGGTTATGGAGAGTTTATATTAAACAAACTAGTAAGACGCTTTCAAAACTGAAATGGCGTATTCCATTTTTACTGTAAATGTACCAACATTTCTGATTCTGGAATACAAAAGTTGGCTTCAGTGACTTGTTACAGTCTCACCTGAATTAAAATAAAACAAAGAGATTGTTCAGGCTTTATCCACACAATAACAGGTATCCTTAAAGCATTGGAAGAGCAAAAATGCTGTGTGTGAGGCCTTATTCCTGTTGCATATACTTCTGGTCATACAGTTAATAAAAGAAATTCAATTTATTTCCACAGTTATCATTAAGATTTTACAAATCCCTTTTAAATGGGTTGAATACAGACTGGGCAAAAATTTTTAACACTCAATTCTTCAGTGGTCAAACCCTCTTAGAGCATGAAGCTAGAAAACTGTTTCATACTGGAACTATGTTTTACGCCATGAACCCTTCTGTGTCGGGTCTGGACACCCCTTCCCCAGGAAAGCCGGGTCCTGCTGCCGATTTCCAACACCGTGCTGCCATCTGGTGGGGAATGTCCCCAAATCCCTGCTCCCCAAATCCACGACTTACCACTCCTGTCTTCACAATTCTGGTCCCCTCGAAAATTCGAGTGGTGTTAGCTGGGGAGGGAAGAAGAGCAGCGTGTCAGGGCAGGGGAGGAGGCAGAGGAACAACTGCTAAACAACTGCTCAACACGTGGCTACAAAATACAGGTGCAGGTCTCAGTCTGCAGCAAAGGCAGCTCAGCTCTTTGGGCATTACACACCCCACTCTGCCCTTGTGTCTAAACACAGATTTGTTTGTCTTCAATCACTCAGGCCTGGCAATGCCAGCTTACATGAACTGTCAGAAAACAAATTCTCTCCTTCAACCCCAAGTTGGATGAAACATCCTGACTTACACAGGAAGCCAAGAGTACCTTGATGATGATAATCTGGTTTTTTTCTGTCTTTATGATAATATTATCATTATTTATTGCTATATATCTCAACTGCAACTATAATCAACCTCTGAATAATGTTTTGAAAGCTCAAGTGGATTAATTTTCTAGGTTAGATGTTGGGTACAGCCAGAGATCAGAACAGCAGCTCCTTTTTGGGGATGTGGAAGGAATCACATCATCTACTCCACTGCAGATGTATGTACCACTTCCCCTACATTGAATATTGGGCTAGAAATGGGCTAGAGTACACAGAAGATATCCTACAAAGCCGTCAGTAACAAGTTACTCCTAACTGTGATTAAACAATTAACTGCAATGAATTTTTCCATTCCATCATCTGATAAAAGAGGTCATGATAAGCAATACAAGTTTCTGACTTCTGCCTGGCACTTGAAGTCAGAAAACCCTGTGCTGAGGCACCAGGAGCAGAGCCACACAGGAGCTGTGGCTTGGACAGGACACTCGTCTGATCCTGCTCTCTCTGCAATGCTGCCAACACCGTGGTGTGACACCACAACAGAACTAAACATGTCCATAGCTCGACATCCTTCAGACATCAAGTGCCAACAGAGCAGGATCAAAACCCTCCTACTTTCTGAAAATGACACTGAAATATGCCCCTATTATTTTGTTCCATATACAGCATCAGATCCAAGTGACAACTCTTTGCTTCATCCTAAGGACTTAAACTTTTAACTCTCTGCTTGTTTTATTCTTCCATTACCCATTTTGAGGTTTATGCATCTATAAGCTGGAGTGGGAGGGAATGCTCTCATCAGAGGCAAAATTTTCCCTACTTAATAAAAAATGTCATAGTAAGTTCCCAGGAAGGAGCAAAACTTCAGCACTTAAAAAACCTGAAAAAACATCAAATTCTTCTACCAAATATCAGCTTTACTAGATTTCTCCAATAAACTTAAAAGGAAATCCATGACAAAGGACAGCTTATCATCTAGTTCTTTTGATTTTCTTTAAATATGTATGTTTTGGAAATCACTGAGGTTGCGTGCATGGTAAAACCTGAATGTCTCCACATGTGGTTGTCAAGGTAGGACTGATCTCCTTTCCTCTTTACATAAAACAGACACCGATCAGACTCACATTCTGTTACAGCTGTGCCTCTGATGCATAAGCAGTCTCTGATGAATTTGTTTCAGAAAACTAGTACCAAGACAAGCTCTAAATTCTCCTAAAACCTGTCAAACCCTGCCAGCGAGAGGTGTAGGCAAACCCTCCTCGCTGGAAATGGGATTCAGATCAAGTCAGTGGCCACAATATGAAATTAGCACTGTCTACATGCATTCAAGTATCTTCTGAAATAACTCCCCACCATATTGCATTCTGCAAAGAAAACATTAAACAAACAAAGAATAGTTCAATGTAAAAATATGTATGTGGATTTTTTACCTTGAAAGAGCATAGTCTGGCTAAAGTCACTACGCATTTCATTTCGGCAAACTGCTTGAACTCTGAACAGATAAAGGATGTCAGGTGAGACATGGCTAATGATGGCCTTCTGTTTAAAAAAAATAGATATTATTCAGTTTTTTACCCCCACAGTACTGTCCACGATCAGTTTGAAATATATAAAGCATTGTGCTAACACAGGACATTTATGCCATCTAAGACAAGCTATGTTTCTACACAGAAATATTCAGGGGTTCCCTGGAAAGGGCAAGGCTGAAGGGGTGCACCCAGACACTGCTGACTCTTGCCCATGAGACAGAAATGAACACGTCCCACATCTGTTCCCATGACAGTCTTTGTGCCTAAATGTCCCTGCTCTGCTTAGAAAAACTTAAAACTCAAGTCACTTGCCTTTACAGCAATTATAGTAAGAGATTTTTAGGTAGACATCCATGTCCCAAACACAGGATAAGCCCAGGAAAGTCACTGCATATGCAAACGGACTATTTATTTTGCAACAAACTGGCTCAGGCAAGTTGATGCTGCTGTAGTGTGCAACATGATTGCTGAGCATCCTGGGCTGGGATAGCTCTGCTTCCTCCTAGACCTGAGAGCTGCCTCAGTCCACAATCACATCAGTTCACAGGAGTAGCTGCGTGAGTCACTTGAAATAGCTGTGACCTCTTTAGCAAAACACTGTGTAGCTCTGATTCAAGGTGGGACAGTCCAACTGTATCTGCCAGAGCCCTGAACACAAACTGCACTTTTGTCTGAAAACAGGTTTCCTTTCTCTTGCCCCTAAAACAGACTAAGCTGTCGTTGCTTTCTTAACATCCAAGCTCTGCTGAACAGCACAGGGTCTCACTGCAATTTATTTCCAAGCTATCGCTCCATCACATCCCTTGCACTTGTAATTATTTCTTTTACATAAAACAGGATGCTTTCATGGTGCCCACCTCATTTTTGCTGATTAAGGCTCTCCTTCTTATACCTGATTAAAAAATCTCCCTTAAGAGTGTGAAATTATGACAAGAGAGAGGTTACAATACATCATAACCTTGGGTGCCTTTCAATGGATTCCTTTCTGATTTCATGAGGCAGATCGTTCCCTAATGTGACCCAGATAACAATGTCTAGTGGGGAAATTGAAAATATAAATGGAAATGAAGTAAAAGAATCTTCATCTGAGGGAATAAGAGAAGTATTATTGTATAACTGATTGAATGGGCCCAGAGGACTGTGTATTTGAAAAAAAAATATGGTAACAGTCATTAGGAATAACACTGTGCTGCTGCATTTTTCATGTGCATATACAATTACTGATTTCATTATTCTAGAGGCTTTCTTTGATTAACAATAAATGGAGGCCTTTCAAACCTGAATATGTCACTTTGATTTTATATGCAGAGAATGTTAAGGACCAGTACAATACTTGCTTCCACTTAGACAAGAATGACAAGCAGATGAAATCCTAAATGGAGGAGATAGAGCAGTGTTTCCATCTGTGCTGGAACCGTCTTGCTCTTCTCTCTTTTTCTCACACTGCCAGATGTAGGCAGTGCTTGTACAGGGCCACTCCAAAATAATCTTCAAGCCCTGACTATGCAACTCCTGCCTCTGGCAGCAATGACTGCCAGAAACTGCTCCAAAGTCTGCAAGGGGCTGTGCACAGTGAAAAGCCTGAGCCCAGGAACAGATTTTGGGGGATCGGACTTTTCATGTGAAAATCTCTAAGTTGAACACAAGCCAAAAGGTATTCAGAGCCTCACCATTTCCCGAGCCAGCTGCTTCTCAGCAACACTACATGAAAAAGTGTCTGCAGATTCAGTCCTTTATGCACTCACATAAACTATAAATTCACACTCCAGTGTTTGGGTAGCCTTTTAGGCAACGTTCAACTAATGCTGAACATTTAAATAGCAATTCATTGTGAGCCAAACATTGGCCTGTCTATAAGGTAACAACTGCTTTCCTCCTCTACCTCCTTCAACCAAAAAAATAACAATATAAGGATAGCTTGATACATATGTCTGGGGTTGATGCTGTGCTTTTACCAGGTCCTTGTCACTATCCTTGGTGAAAGTCTTCTCCTTTTCATCTTCATTTTTAGTCCAGCTATATGAGATCATGTAGTTCATGATTGGAGGGTGGTAGATGGTTTCTGGTTGGTTCCAGGTTACCAGTAACGCTGTCCTGTTCACAGGCTGCACTTTCATGTTGACTGGAGGAGTGCTACAAGCTGAAAAACAGAAGAAAAAAAGATGAAGCTCTTCTAAATAACAGAGAGAAAACAAACAGGAAGAACGATGCCTCACTCTAAGAGCCAGGTTTTTTTCTTTAATGCCCTGGCCTACAGTAACAGCTTCAACTGCAATCCAGTGAGACCAATGGGATTTAATACCACCTGCAGCTGCTTTCTACTCTCCTGAGTAAAGTCAATGAGAGAATCTATTCTCTGCAGGCAGGTTGCTTAGTTCTCGACTTAATTCTCAGTCCTGACATTTGCACATACACTTTAACTTGGTGACTTCAGAGCACTGCACTGGAACATTAAGAAATACAGTGGACCTGATCCATAGCCTACCTCATCCATGACCTCCTGCTGTGTAAGGGGTAAGTACCCCAGTGTGCTCTGCCGGCCCTGGAAGGAGTTGAAGCCTCTGAAAACATGACACAATTCGGTCGGTAAGCACTTTCCTCTTTGCCCAGTACACTTTGACACGAGGGAAGATATTTTATACTCCTCTATGTATCTTCCTTCAGAGATGCCCAACTCTTTGTCAGTAATGTATCAGCAGCACAGGGAAGAGTGGCTGGGAAGAGTTGGTTCTTAATGACCTTGGCCATCTGCTCCGAGCAGGCAGAGGAACCCCCAGCCACCCCTGCCTTCCTAACCCTGCCTGCAGCGTGGGGGCACAAGTCACTTCTCAGCCATGCTTTTCAGTGGGGACATCAGCACAGGGACAACTTAACCTCTGGGAAAAACTTCTGCTTCTGCTTCCAGCACTACCAAACCCAAAATTCTGCAGGGCAGACCACGCCCAGGCACAAATCCAGCCCAGCCCCTCGAGGAGTGGGGTGTGCACACCCCCTCAGCGCTGAAGAAACGCTTTTCAAGGAGTTTCCATGGAAAGGTCCGGGTGGGGATGCACAACACTAGATGGCACTCACATGCTGTGGGAAAACTGCATCATCCCCTTCCCAGCTATGTAGAGTTTAGATTTTCTCCAAGCTTTAAAATCACGTTTAAAATACCCAATTCCGGGCAGATTCTCACGTTCACTTTCTCAATATAAACCCTGAACCAAGGAAAATCACTTGCAATGATACCTAAATGCACGTGCTGTGGCAAAGGAGCTGGTCTCCTCTGCCAGGTAAAGGCAAAGTGTCACCCAGCCCATCAGGCTGACACTGTTTGCAGAATTATTTCTCCCTGTACGACTTTTCCTTTTAAAGCCAACACATTGAGCTTGTTTGCACTCTGCAGGTATGTGACTGCGTGTATATTTGGCCATTATTTCACTTCTAAAGAGTCCTGGCAGCACTGAAGGGGAGAAATGTCTATTCGTATGCCTGGACTTGCAGGTTGGCCGTGCAGCTCTGCTGTTACATTACTGAAACAGCTACAGTTCTTAAATAAAAATGATTAAATGCTTTAAACACCAATATTACCAGTACAATAGAAAAATACCTGTCAAATGCATTCGTGCAGTTATAACTCACATTTTGTAGCTAGCTGAACAAGAAAGACAACATAAATTGCAGAAATATGCTTGGGCATGAAAGATCTTTGATGTCTGCTCTTGCCATGAGGGGTGACAATCCTGCAGTTTTGCAGTAGATCCCTCTGCTCAAGCCAGAAGGATGATCCAGCAAAACAAACAAACAAACCCTACAGTATCTCAGATCATTGGATAAATCTACCTGAGTTTCTATTTACACTGAGTTGAAGGGATCCAAAGAGCATTCTGCTGTCAGTGCCACAGAGCCAGAAGCCACACCATGGTCTGCTGCCTGCAGACCCCTTCCCTCTGGCTCCCTCCTGGTTCCCCAAAGCCCAACATGAAGGCAGCCAGGACCTGGATGAGAGGGGCCAGCTGAAAGCTGTTGTTGTTATCCTCTTTACAGAGCTTCCCAAGCCTTGGTATGCCTCTCCATGCTCACCTCTTTCCGCTGAGATGGTCAGATCAATTCTCCCTGACATCACTGTTTATTGATAACTGCACCAATAAATCATAACTGCCCTCTTTGACGCCCTTTGTCATCACAGAATTACACTTCAAAATGCCAGGCCAGCCTTTATTGCTCCACCTAATCAAATCCCATCAGAGATAGGAGCTCAGGGTGAAGGACTACCCAGACCTCAAACTCTTATCCAGCCCTTGTCCTCCAGGAGGACATGCTGAGATTTATATATTTAAAGTAATCATGCATCAAATTGTTTTAGAAATAATTCAAGCAGGTAACCTTCCTGAGAGACAGAGAGATCTACCTTCATTGCACCCGCTCTTTGAACGATGTCTGGCCAGCTGCTCTTCACACAAGGACCCCAAGCCACCCCAGGAGAGGGGACTGCCACGTCCCCCACTCCATGCCACTCTCTGCAGCCAGCTTGGATGCCATCTGGAACAGCTCATGCCAGCCAGAGCAGTGGGTATTTCCCAAAGGCAAATACCAGACACAGGCTCCGAGTCAGGAGACCCCTCCTGACCCTGCACCCTGATCCAAGAAGGTCATGAGCACTTCTGAGCACCTGAGTGACTCCAGTGATTTCACTGAGGACAATCCTCACTCACAGCCAGCCCAAATGAGGCTGAATTTACAATACTGCTATTTCTCAGTAAATACTACAAAATTTTCATGACCTAGTATGACTTGGTTCCATTTACGCCAAGGCACAGAGCAGTACCTGAAGTAATTTAGTACTAACCAACCTTTTCTGTTCAGCCACAATTTTTTTAACAGCTCATGAATGGCCAAAAAAGAAATCTTTTTTTCATAAAATGAAACATATGGTTTTATTAATTTAACTAAACCTGCTTAGGACACAATGGAATAAAGAAACATTTGATCCAATAATTCAATTTGATGATTTAATTAAAGCAATACATAATAACATAGTGAATGTCTGAAAGGCAAGGAAAAAAGCGAAATTATTTGACCATCTATAAAACAACTGGCATTTCCCAGAGATCTAATTTTTCTTTCAATGCTCTCTGTGCCTTGGATTTTTCAAAGAAGATTAAAAGAATCACAGGCCAAAGGACCTCTACTGCTTTTGCAAAACGTGCAACTGAAGATGAGATAGAAATGCAGGAAGAGGGTTGGACAGGGAGCGGGACATTTAATCAGGACACAGTAAAGAGATACACAAACCTTTCCTTTTTTTTTTTAACAAAACCAGGCTTAATAAGAAAAAAAAAAAGCCAAAAAATAGTGCCTGTGAATTCATGATTTCTTGGGGGAAAAAAAAGACCCAAAACCAACAACCAGCATCATTCCACACTGAAATAGCATCTCAGCTAATTTTAGAGAAAAGTATTACTAATACTCTCTTTAAAATTCAGACCCTGAGGGATAATAAAATATTGCGGGGGCTTTCAGGATGTCTTCCTGTAGTGCATGCAATCCTGAGCAGATACCCGAACTGCCCTGCACAGGTCTGGCAGGACACAAAAGCCACTGCGTGCTGGGCTAGCAGACCCCTGTGCCAAGACTTGTGCACACAGAAACCCCTGGCTGGGGCCACATCTCGGAGGCACTGAACAGGCAAGAGCCTCTGCACTACCATGGACATGCCTCACTGCAGGCAAAGACATGCCCTGGACCTCTTGGAGGGAAAAAATCACCCTCACCTTCCTGTCAGGGATGACCTGAACTGGGAGAAGCTGGCAAACCAGCCGGCTCCTGCCTTCTGGAAAAGTCCTGCAGAGTTGGGAGCATTGGGTGGGAGCATCTGGAGGCAGCGCCCGTGACCCAGCTCAGGGCAGCCTCGGTGGCTCTCCCCTGCTGCCCATGTGTGGGGCTGCCCAGCAGCTCAGGCCAGGCTTTTCTCTGCAGATCAGCCTGCTGGGGAAGGCAGGGGGAATCCAGCAGCTCATCCAGCCTCATCCTCCAGGACTCACTCAAGCCTGGAGAAAACCTGCTTGCCACTGGCAGATGAAACGCAGCATGCTGATACAGTCCTAAGCACTGGGCAGGCCAGCCATACAGCAGAGAATTATTTTCTTCATGTTAAAAACATTCCAATGGGCTGGAACAAACAAAATTAATTTAACAACTCTGCATTCATCTCTCCCATAATTTGATTTGTATGTTGTATTTGGCTACGTAACCTCCACGAGGCTTTCCTAACTGAAAGCCCGATAAAGCTTAATCCAAAAGCTCCTGGCAGCTCCATTTCAGAGAGTTGAAAGACAAAAAAAGGGGCTTATTGTTTTGCAAAAATTAATTGCTGATATTAAGACACACCCATGAATGTAGAAAGGGCATGTAAGAGAATATTGCAGCTTTTTTTTTATTATTATTGTTCCTTAAAAGCAGCCTACGTTTCTCTTTCAAAGACAGAAATGCAACGCCAGCCAAACTTTCTGGGTTTCATCATGCTTTTTGCATATGCTACCTGTGGTTATGAAAAGAGCTATTTAGGGAAACTTTGAGAGAGTGCAAGAACTGTATATTCAGTTAGGGCTTGTATACCTTCTCCCTGTAAAACAGGTCCTCATATGATTAATCCAGTTGCACTGGGCTCAGTGGGATTTATAAAATCCTCTAAAAATGTTCTAAGTTAGCTCGTCCATGCATAAAAATGTCACCGCTTTAAAGGCAGTTATTTCTAGCTGTGCTATGCCCTTCTTTGAAAAATCCCACTCTCCCTCCTGCTGAATGTCTCAGCAATGCAAAACTGCTGTTCCTCTCCTTGGTGCCATGGGATACACGTTGTGTGCTGAAGCCCTGACGATTTTCAGCACAGAAAAGCAACATGACAGTGAGATCCTGAATCCCTTGGTCACATGGGCAGGGATCTTCTAAGGCAATTCATATATGGAAGGGGAAACATCAGAACCAGGATGTGCCCATAGCATGGTACTGGCTCAGAGCTGCTCAGCTGTAGCTAAAGGACAGGGACAAAGGTGTTGTCGTGCTCTGGGAGGCAGCTCCTGGCTGAAAGGTGACAGAGGCCACACTTCTCTTCATTACTACTCTGGATCTGCAGGAGGATTCATTCAACAGGATGAGTGGCAGGGAACAGCGTTCCTCCCTTAACAGCAGGAGCACAACGGAAGGTAGTCGGAGCATTTCTTCCCCCGTGCTCAGTAGGAGAGAAACTTGAGAGGTCAGTTATGGGAGTTTCATGTCCTTCTTCCCCATAAGGGCAAACAGGTTGGTGGATGAGTTCTTGGGGGTGAGAGGGTGTTTCCTTCCCCTCTGCCCCAGCCCTGGGAAGGAGCTGGAAGGGCCAGACCTGCAGGACAGATGCACCACTTGCTGCTGTAATGACACTGAAGCCAGCCACAGGCATCCCAGCTGATTTCAGAGAGCCTGAAAGCTGTGACCAGCGCCTGTGCTATTGCCAAAACACTGCACCAAGTTCAGTCAGCCCAGTCACCTCCAGGACCCCGACTGCAGACAAGGAAAAAGCAATGCCACCAACAGAGAAGGGAAGAAAAATACTTTAAACTATATCTATACCTATATACACACACATATATATATATTCCATCTCAATATTAGATCCTCAAAACTTCAAATAAACACTGAAATGCAAAAATATGGGCTATGCTGCGAGAAAACTCACATGTGCTCTAAGTGCCATGGTAAGGGAAGTGATAGAGGGCCAGATTCAGCTGCACTGAACTGGTGTGGCTCAACGGAGGTGTTTGGGAAGAGACTCTGATCCATAACAAACAACAGCATGCTTTGGGCTGTCGGATTCAATCCCAGAGTTCAGCGAGGGCTGTGCTCCCAAAGGATAACAAATAGACTACGAAGATCATATGCAGAGACAACACAGGCTTTAATATATCAGAAAGTGCTAAGAGGCATACTTGCAACATTTTCCCCCTTCTCCTTTTACTAAATGTTTGCAGTTTTTTGCTTTGCTTTAGTGTACATTGTTGACTTCTCAGAGTGCTTATAAATGACATTATTAATATATAAGGATAATTGCTTTAAAGAGCAGCACACATTTTTCCTTTACCTTTGTCTGCACTTTGCCAGCAGGCATTGGCAGGCTCCGGAGCATGCT
Organism: Pardalotus punctatus; assembly: GCA_013400915.1. Classification (NCBI taxonomy): domain Eukaryota; kingdom Metazoa; phylum Chordata; class Aves; order Passeriformes; family Pardalotidae; genus Pardalotus; species Pardalotus punctatus. The sequence goes on along the minus strand of VZTX01028741.1, from coordinate 301,097 downwards.
GTACACACAAATATTTGTGTTGATCTACTTCAATCCACAGGCAGAATGTAGCTAGGAGACAGACTATTTATCTTCTCTGCTCTTACCCTCCACTATGCTTCAAACAGACAGGGTTTTTTCTTGAGGTGTGAGGGACACCAACAGCCCCCACACTTGTTTTATGAGCCCTGTGAAACAACCCCATGAGCAAATGCACACATGGGTCCCTCTGACAGAGGGGCTCCAGACAAGCTGGGGTTTGCCCCTCTGTTGTTGGCCCATTTCCCAAGGTGGACACACAAGCAGCATTTGGATTAACACCTGTATGGCCTTGTAGCTCCTGAATTTCCATGGCATCACTGATCCTGTTTTACTGAAAGCAACAGATCCTGTTTTACTGAAAGGCACGGACCGTGTGTTTTGCTACCCTGTGTGCGCACCTAAGTATTTCACATATTTCACAGATAGCGTTTCTACAGTTGTGGTCCGAGTCCTCAGCAGGTGCAGATCACCCTTGCACCATCAGATGCCACGCTGGGCTAAACTGACGTCCGGCAAGGACCTGCCCTGCAAGTTCTGTGTTTGTATTGCACACATCCACGTGTGCACACAGAGGGTGACTCGTGTTTAAAATGTACACCCGTTCCCTTATGTACACAGTGCATCTGTGCCACACGTGTGCTCGCATTCTGTGGCACAAACAGAATCAACAGGGAAAAGGAGGATTTCCTGCCAGGAGGACACAGATTTGCAATGTTAGCCAAGCTGACCTTTCCAATGTTCTGGTGAGGGTTGTTTGGACTGGGGAGCACAGGAGGGATAAGCCAACAGCAGGCTGGTAGAGCCTCCCAATTCTTGCCTGTGGGATGCCCAAAATCAGATCAGGAAAGCAGCTTTCCCTTTATAGTTTCTGGAGGCTTTTTCCAACACAAAGGATGAGCTTCAGGCACTCATGGCCCAAATTAAAATTAGTACTTCTGTGGGCTGAACAGCTGGGCCAGCAGGTAGGCAGTGCAGAAAGGAATTCCCTCCAGGTGTAAATGGAATAAATCATCAAGCTCAGCTCTTCCAGCTTTAGTGGCAGCTGTGAACCCAAACCACACCTACACTTTCACACTGAATTCCTCTTGCTCTGGTGGTTTGGACCCTTTATAATCTCTGAAGAAGCATAAGCAGTGACTTAGTGCTCATTAATAAATCTATTGGTAAGTTGATTACCACGTTCAGGCCTGGACACACACGCTGCTCACATTACAACCACAGGAAGTTACTACAGGCACAAACAGACTCCTGCAGAACAGAGGCACTGCTAGGGGAAGCACAAGACCTATGTCACTTATAAGTACCACATCTTTTTGCATTTGATTCCCCCTCAAACTGGGCCAGTTTTTTTAATGAAAAGCTTTGTGTTCCACCTGACCTGAAACTCTCTGGAAGGCAGCATCCTGTCCTTTCCTGCTTTTGCATGACACTCTCCAAGGCAGCTGCATACACAAGGACCAGCCAGCGCCGCAGAGCCACGCGTGGCTGAGGTGGAAGGGATAAAATATGCAGAAGGAGCACACCAATTTCTGCCTACAATGCGCTTTCAGCAGCCACTCCAGGTGCCTCTCTCTCTCAAAAGAGACTCTTGGAGCTGCAGGTGAGTACTTTACTTGGAGCATGGAGGCAGTGGCAGCCAGGCAGGTCTGTAGTGTGGAGATGCAGGGCAAGCAATGAGCAGGACAGTGTCACCATCCTCAAGTGTGACCTTTTGCTCCAAGCCAGGCTGCTACACCAACAGAAATCCTAATGATGAGTCATTGATTCATTTGCACCACACTTAGTAGGGTGCTGACCTGATTAAAGGGCAATGGAATTGGGAAAGGATAACTTCCATAACAAGATGAAATCGAAAAGCAAATAGGAAAAGCCCTGTTACCCAAGGAAACTGGGAAGAAGTTGTCAATTTATGAAGAAATCTTCCAATAGTCTTCCAAAGGACAAAAAGAATCAATGCCAATGGTAAACTTACCGTAAATTAACTAAAAAAAGGTTCTTGTTTATTTTCATTCTCCCTGAGATACTTAAAGAAAATAAACAGCTAAATTTTGCTTTAGCCAGCCTAAGTTAAATTTCTGGTAATGAATAATTTCAAATTTACATTCACTATGTTGTTGTTTTGGATATGTTACACATATTACTATGGAGTACTTCTTAGTAATTTAGATTTGACTAAAACATAAAAATGACATTCTGCAAGAGCAGAACTTTCCTGCCTAACACCCTTTTTGGACTCCCAGAGAGAACCCGAGGGCATGAAGAGACTGCAAAGTTGTTTTGAGAGAGTTTTCATAAAACATGGGCATTTAGAAAGCAAAAACAAATTACTGGGAGCAATAACAAAGGCTATAAATGAGACAAATAACTTGTTCTCATTCAGAAACACTGCTGCCAATGCTCTAAACTATCTGCCTCAAAGTGTTGATGTCAGTGCACTGAATCTCTGGACCTTTGGATGCTGCTGCATGGGAGGTGCACTCCAATGCTGTGCAGAAAGGCAATAGCTTTACAGAAGGCTGGAGTCTCATTTTGGACATCAGGAGCCAAGAAATAATGAAAAAGAGCTAAACTGCTTTGCTTGAGCAGTGCAGTACCTTTGGCTGCATGTCAATGGCCTGAGCCATGCCTCCAGCACAAGGCACTCAGGCAGGAAAATCCAAATATCTTCTATCCATGTTTTGGTGGCATTAAGTTAAAAGGACTTCCAAACTGTGTATTACTATCACATAACAAAAAGCAGTTAGGAAAACTATCACCTGTACAGTACCAGAGAAATGTCCCAGCTGTTAATTTAGAGACCAAAGCTAAGTTTTACTGGAGTGAATTTATGACTGCTCATTATTTAACTTAGTCTTAGGATCATAATTACAGATGGTACTCTAAGGCGAAATCCCACTGATGGGAAACAGCATCATTTGAGACTCCAGCAAAGAGTAATCAGACACCTTTGGGGAAGTAATCAGGCATCTGTGAAAGAAAACTCTGATGTCAAGAGCCCCTCACATGGGATGCTTGTTTAAGTGTTGTAAGGCTTGCAGCACGTTTAATGAGATAGAAAGGTTAAAGGTTTTTCTTGAGTGTTAAAAAAACATAGAGAAAGAAACAACATTTGATGTAATCAGCAGCAAAATAAAATGGGCAAGTATTGTTTCACATGGGGTACTTCCTGAAACAAGGAAATGAAACACCTTTTCCTCTTGAGTTTCCATGCCTACACCTTTACTAAAGCAGGTAATATTGTGTAAATACAGTTCTGCTTGATGGGACAACATGTGAAAGTAGTAAGGACCCTGAAGACCCAGATCCTTGAACTGGATGCACTTCTGTGTAAGAATTCTGTTTCTCTCTGAAGAACAATGTACACTATTAAACCAATAAATAATTAGCAATCCCTCTACCAGAGCACAGGAGCACAATATATGATGTGACAGAGCAACATGGCCCTGAGCCACAGAGGACAGGCCAGAGAAGAAAGGAGGCAATTTTAACAGAGATGGTCTTGTCCAAAAAGTCAAACATTGCCACAGTCACTGATAATTACAGTATCTGATTAATGGTTTACAAATGCATTCGTGGCTTAGAATATCTGTAAAGAGAACCCCTAACTTTTCAAAACTTTACATAAATTAAGATTGCAACATGGGTGAGCCTTCTTGTTAAATGATGATCTGCCTGATTTAGCAGCATGATCCACTGTATAGATCGGATCTCTGAAAGTTTCATCTTCTTAAAAAGTATCACTGTGCAGGGGTTTATTACCAACCCACCAGTTGCTACAATTACACAGCCCAACAGTATTTAACCCAAATGGTGTATTTCAGAAATAAGATCCTTAAACATCATCTGTATGGTTTTTCTGTAACAGCTTCAGGGTCAACTTAAAAATTAAGCTCTGCTCATGGGCTCTGATTCAGCAAAGGTCTTATGCATATACTTTTATTCCAGGCATACAAGCAGTCCTCAAGAGAACTGTTTTAAATCAGCTTTTGCCAATAGGAGGAATGAATGAGATAACGGAATAAAGAAAAAACTCTTCTTGTTAGACTCTGACACAAAAGAAAATCTGGAATTTTCACTTCTAAGTGAAAAATTAGTCCTATTTCAAATTAGCTGAAGTATTGCACCATTTTGTATTCTAATGATTGAAAACAATGCCCCTCTAGTCATTGCCTCTTTAAAATTAAAAAAAGAGGAGGGAGAGGAGAGTAACTGCAAAACAAAAGGCTGGTAACATTCATACTGGTTAACAAACTGGATCCAAATGCACTGACAGTTTTGGTTGACCTAAAATAGCCTTTCCCAGAAGACACGTTGTTTACCAAATGCCACCACTTTTGGGGCTTTGCTAAGGAAATCTCAGAGGACTGGTATAGAGTGAGAAAATTCTCCTGCAGTATCTCTGCAGGTTGTGCTACTGGTCACAGCTCTGTGACCTGAGATAGCTTTGATAGCTGGGAGAAAATACATTCCATTTGGTGCCAAACTGCTCAGGATGGCACGTTTGCCAATGGACCACTGCAGAGCTGCATTGCTTTGTGCTGATCTGAAATTCCCTATTCACTGGGGAATTCTGAAAATTATTCTGAACATTATGCAAATTGTTCTGGGCACATTTTCCTCCAAAATAAGAAAGGCTTACATAATGAATGCTACACTGTTTTCCAGATTAGCAATACTGCCCACAGACTTAATAGAGTGTGACAGAGGAAACAAATTGCAAAAATTCACACCGACAAACAAACCAGAACTTCCCCTCCAGAGCTGAAGACCATCACAAACCATATCACCTTGCAGCAAGCAAAAGCCACATTTTCATGACCTTGCCTTTTTCTACAACACACAAATCAGGAACAGCGAGGGCAGACGAGAGCCAACATGTGACAGCCATTGGTCACCCTGCCTAATGCAATGTGGAAAAGCACTGAGGTGCAACCATGAGGTATGCAGAAGCTGCATAAAATAAACTTGTTATGCTAACCCTACACTCTTCTATACTTGTATGCAAGGCTGCCTGGCTGGGAAGCACTCCATGCACTCCATTCCTCAGTACCTTTGCATGAATGACACTGTATAAAGAGGTACTGTATTTACTAGCTGAATAAACAATAGGTTTTGCTTTCACTCAAGTATTATGACTTCAACTCATTTTATTTATATGTCAGTAGTTCAGAATGTGCAGTGGACCAGGCACATCATCACTGTTCACCTTTGTCAAAGAAGGGGCCAGAAACATCCACATTGTTATATCTCTGGAACAGCTATATCTCATCCCTGTAACCTTTGGAGGATACACTACAATCCATTTTCTGTTAGCAATACTGTGCCAACCTATTTATTTTTAAGTTAATGAAAAAAATGCACCTATTTTCAGTGTCCCCCGGTGTGCACACAACCCAGAAAGTGACAAGCTGACAGAGCTGGTACAAAACGACTGGCTGCCCAGCCATTAGCCTCCTATAGCAAAAGCTCAAGGGAGAAAGAAATCACCAAGTCCAGCAGCATCCCTGCCATTAGATGGCACACTGAGTGCTGTCAGACCTTGGGAAATGCATGTCCCCCACCTGAGGGTCTCTATTGTCAGATATCCAGACTCAGATATCCAGATATCCAGACAGGCACAAGTACAGAGCATTATGGTACCTGAACATGATGGGAGAGGACCCAAAGAGAACCTGCTCAGGAAACCAGTCCCCAAGCAGGGTGCCATATAAACATGGACTAATGGTTGTGCAGCTCCCTTGCTCCTGGAGACTGGCTCACCTCATGATAACTAAGCCATGTGTGACTGGTTCTAAAACATCAAATCATGCTGAATTTTTCCAGTTATTCAAGGTGCTCCTCTGGTCTGGACAGTTCCAAATTCAAGATCAGCCCATTAATTATAGACCCCAGTGTTTGTAATGCTCTGACAAAACTGTGGGTTTCAGTTATTTACTGTGGTAGTGAAAATCACCCAAAGCATCTTTATAATCTTAAAAACAACCCAGCAATGTGAGGAATATGCAGGCATGTGGCCAAAGCAGTTAAATCTTCTTGAATGTTATACCAGAGGTACCTTGGCTGCACTCAAAATAAAAACTAGTCAGTTTTGTCACTTTTAACATAATGTAACCCATTAACTTTCATCACTGTTCTGGGTAGATAATATGTACACAGGACATAACTGAAGAAATTACTGACACATGTTGCTGTTACAACACTGATTGAAACTACAGGCCAGAGCATCCGAGCGTAGCAGGGCTTCTTCATTCCCAAGATCTCCTTCTCACTTCTGATGCAAATTCTCTGTCCCAAGGCTGCCTTTAACGTACATGAGGTTTGTGTACGTGTATATTATATATATATATATAAATAAGCACGCTCAGAGAATAATGAGCCCTGAGAAATATACTCTCCCAGCACTCTCTTGGGAGGGTGAGGTTGCTGAACGCAGCTGTTTTCATGATTCACATCCTCTAAAATCTACACTTTCTGTGCCTGGCCAGGTGAAAATGCCAGGTAAAAAAGGAAAGCTTGTAAATCTGCTTAGCTGTTTCCTTCTGGCAAACTGCCTCTCTCTTCTTTACCTCTACTGGTTAAGCACCAAGCACTTCGCAAGACTGAAGACTGGAAAGTACATGTCAATTCTTCTACCTATAAATAACTCCAGTCAATAAAATAAAGGCAAATAAAAGTAGTAAATGATATTTATTTCTAGCCTTATTTTATCCAGAACACATTTCTCTCAGAATTTCTGATGTGCTCCTCTAGCCAGGGCTGCCTGTGCCAGTGCGACAGCAACCTCCCTCCCACCGCCCTGCATCCAGCTCATTATCCGGCGTCTGACAGAAGCAAGCGCCAGCTGCTCTACAAAAAGGCACATGAAACGCTTCAGCAAGACATTAGAAAATCACCTGCCTAAAAGGAAGAGTTTCTTTTCCTCCTGTCACCATCACCAACAGACTGATACAAACGCTGAATTAAAAGGTCGCCAGTTCTTCAGAAGTCTTGTTACTGGAGAAATGAAACCTATAACCACATCTGGATGCTCTGTTTCCATTCAAACACCCAATGTGTCAGTGCTAATGGGGCTGAATTTTTACCTCTGACCTTGGCCCTTTGGTTTTCCCTTTTGCCAGGCATCTCCACAGCCCTACAGCCAGCTGGTAGAAACAGGGACATCGCCAGTTTGAGACTCCTATTTAGTAGCTTTGAGACCCACATATTCTAAGGCTTTATTGTCACGGCACATTGTGACAGCGAGTTCTACAAGTATTTGCAGCATAAGCAGGATTAGTTATTTTATTGACACTTACCAGCAAGAAATGCCTGCACAACCTGCATTACTTCTTTGGTAGCCGTTCTTGAAAACATTTGATGACAAAATAGACCCCAAAAAATCTCCTATTAGTCAAGTGTAAAATTCTAAAGTATAACCTACCTTTGGAAGCTTCTGTGCCGAGTGGATTTTCCAAGATGTCTGTCATATCTTGGTTCCAAGCATCCTTCACAGCAGACTTGGATACCTTCCTGTTGTTCAGGCTTTGCTGTGGTCGGAAGTTATTCCTCAGGTACTCCACGGACTTGACATGGTCTTGCTGCTCAGTGGTGAAGATGGAGTAAAATGCCTCCAGCTGATCGCAGCCATCATGGCAGGAGAGAGAAGAGACGTTAATTAGAAAAACAATGTGGTGAAATCTGGGTGGCTGATAACAGAGTAAAATGGGAGGAAGTAAAATGTTGATGCCAAGACTGATAAACCACAGGGGAAGTCAGACTGCCCACTGAAATCATTGCCAACCACCTTATCTCGGCACAGGGCTTATCCTGCCCAACATGGGAGAAGGCTGCCTAGAACCCACGGATGTCTGTCACTGGCAAAGAGACATTTGCCCTTAGACCCCTTGTCTGGAAGGATTTTGTGTGTGACACAGCCTTCCCAAACTCTCCTCGCTGCTGGCACCGTTTTGTTTCACAATATCGCGTCAAAAAGTGCTTCCAGGTCATTCCACACCAAGAGCTTTCTCCTGGATAAGGCAATGCTTCCTTATCTCTGAATACCTTACGAAGTTTAGCTGCCAGGCTAAGCTTCACAGACAGCTCGTGCAGCACTCTTAGGCACAGCTAGCATATACTCCTCTGGGAATAAGTTTCTTCTGTTGGATTCAGATCTGAGCTATTTATAAGAAAACGTATTAACCTGCAAGAAAGAACTGTAATTGGAAAACTTTTCTGTTACTTCGTATCTTAGTGTTTCTTAGAAAAAAAAAATTCTAGCAAACTAAGGTGAAAATATTTTCAGCTAATGTTTTTCTCACAGCTATCAAGGTCGGTACAGAATTTACTGTTACCTTGTTATCATTCAGGACAAGAACTAGAATTAGTTATGTTGCTGCTGGAAAGACTGAGCAAGACAGAGCAGAGAAGGAATCAGTCCTGATATTGTTCGCATCACATCAGTTACACATATTGGTAGTATGGATTTTGGGAGCACGGAATCTGGTCCAGGACTTCAAAAAGGGACTTGCGTTACATTCATAGGTTAATGACAGGTCACTGAAACTTCCAGCCTTTTCATAAAGTGTGTCTGCTCTAGAAGCTCTGGAGAAGCATGTGAGCCCCAAAACTTACAACTGGAAGAATTATCATGGCAGCCTCAGTAGACAGTACTGTTAAAAATAATCAAAGCAGGGTGTAACAGAGCAGTTAAGCATCCTCCACTGATTCCTGAGACACCCACTACCATTATTTAATTTCCCTTCAAACCAATAATCTGAGCTCCCTTCAGCAGAGGGACAGCAGGGGATGAGCAGGCAGGGGTGACCACCAGTGACCACTTCCCATGGCAGGCAGGGAGCTCAGGTGCTGCTTCCAAAGCTCAGGTGCCACTTCCAGACTTGCAGGTACTGATGGTGGGATTTAGATTGTACTTTTCTTCTGCATTTTATATGGATGCCTTATACCCAGGTTCTGCTTCTCATTCTTTCAAAGAAACGTCTTGAAAAATCTCAAAAATCATTTTCTAATTATTAGCAGGATCCCCGCAAAAGCATAGGAGGATGGATTAAAAAAGGGGTAAAGGGACTGACTTACAGTTTTGTATTAAGAAAAAAACCCCAACAGATGATCCTGCTATACCCTTCTACAAAAGTACAGATCAAAACTCTTGTGCTTATTTACATACCTTTTGCACTTCATGCACTGAAGCAGTTTTGATGCAGCCAACTAACACGGCTTAAGGTGACTTTATAAAAGCTCAAGAACCTGGGTAGTAACTGCTTCTCTGAAGTCAAGTCTCTAGGCTTAGACATCTATGACATTAATTGAATTTTTAAACTTTCAGAGAGAACTTTTAAAATATTTTCTTCTGCCATGCTACCTTGGGGAGATATAATTGCATTTTAACAACTGCCAATTCAAACATGATTTTTAACCTTCCACTTTTTATGTGTTGAAGTATATATAAGCCATTTCAACCTCACTTTCGCTATAAAAATATTATCTATGACAAATGAGAAATTAATTTATCTATAGCTGCCAGAAAAAAAAATTCTAAGATCTGCAGTCAAGGAGCTACCTTCATGCTCTTCAAGGAGTGCAAGAGCTCCTGTTCAGAAGAAGAAATTAAAAGCTCTTGTAAGACTATTGTAGATACAGGGAAACCTGATCTAAAACTCTGAGTCATGCAATTACAAACCATTAAAGCCTGATGTGTAGTTTTCTAAGGGCTGGATATACAAATGGCAATTAAAAATACTGAAACCGTTATAAGCACAATGAGCTACTCCAAGGTATGCATTATGAGAGATAATGCCATGCTTTGGGTCATTGAATGCACTTAGCTTTACAATGCATCTGCAGGGTGACACAGCTTGTCCTGGCTTGTTGTCTAATTATCAGGGAAGATGATGATGATGGAGGACTGAGAATAAAAGAGAGAAGCCTCCACAAATGGACCACTTCAGTACTGTCCTTTTTCCAGCAAGGTATTTTGCACAAAGGCAAGAATTTAATTGGAACAGCAACAAAGCTTAAACAATATCACTGTTGTCCCCTGGGATTACAGGCTGCTTCGCGGGGTTTGTGATAAAGAAGGTTAAACTATGGCAATGGATTATGTTACACTGTTTCTGTTAGAGGAACAAATAATAATCATAGCAGTGGCAGGGTGGCAGGCTCTTAAAACACACACATCTAGAGCTGCTGGGGAGGGGGGAATGCTATTATTTATTCCACATGTGTTGTAGTATCAATGAAAGTCTGTCTACACACAGAATTCCCAGCCCTTCAACCACACACACATGCACAGAGCAGCACAACGCCAAATTTTAAAGGCTTGATTTGGCACAGTTACTGCTGTACAGCGCAGGAAAGGAGCTATGCCAGGATAAAGTACCTTTATACCGACAGCCGAAATTGGTATTAACGGGTTTATTTGCATTTGATTAAAAAAAGAATTCGTGACCCACCTGATTCGCACACAGGGTATAAAACTGAGCGTGGGCCAGGCCTTGCAGCCACCAAACAATAAACAGTAAACTTATTGATGTCGTGAAAAGCTACAAGGGATTGCAAGTATCCTGCAGGCAAGGACAGAATTCAAAATGATCTCGACAATCAGAGAAACAGCCTGAAAAAAACAACGGGTCTGATTCAAACGGGACCATGTGCAGAGTCCCAGCTCCAGCCAGAACCGGGGGCTGCCTGGGGGCACGATGTGCTCAGCACTGCCAGAGAGCTCCAGGGAAAGCCTCCAGCAAAAGGGTTCCTGCTGACCAGGAGCTGAACACCGGCAGAACCGTCACACTTTTGTCAAACAGGCAAAATAACACCAGGATGGGTGGCTGGAGCCATGAATCCTGACGTGTCCCGCACCCTCTGGAGGGCCCAGCTGATTTTGAACACAGACTGCCAAAAAAGATGAAAGGGTCTACGGGAAAAGCAATGAGATCAAGAAAACAAGAAAAAAAGCCTAGAGCAGGGGTGCCTTCCGTACTTGTGAAACCTTTGAGCACAGCATCTGTCAGTCAGGATCACCCAGTGAACTGTTCATGTGCACTTCACAGAATTACTGTATGTAAAAAGTTTGTTTTCAGTGGCTTATGACACATCAACAAAAGATAAGACTAAGTCCATCAGGTTGGTTTTCTAAAGACAACAGTCTTACAATGTCAAAATATACCGAACTGGCAAATATTTGACTTCATCTAGACATTGCTTTTATCAGGATAATTCTTCAAACCCCAGACATTGTGTCTATTTGCATTAAAAGCTGCTATGTGCTAATTTTAAAGATTTGTGCACCAGCTCTCTGAGCACATAATGGCAGCTTTACTGTGTTATAAAAACAGTTAAGCATGGAGAATTAATAGAAAGATGTCTTTTCTAATGTAATTAGTTCAAATTACTAAATCTGAGCAGAACTGAAATCACTCACTTTACTTTGAAAAGAAAGTTTCAAGTAAAAAGAATAAAAAGGAACTCTATGTAACTATTTACACCATAGCTTAATTTAATCTTAACAAAAACAATACCAAATAAATCACGGAAAGGAAACCGGGTTTCATGTTGTACTGTCTTCTCAAGACTGATGGCTCATGTTCAGAAACAATACTACTTAAGAGAATTAAAAAAATCACCGACACTTCCTTTTTCGTCAACAGAAACATTTGTGTTCTCCACATTAAACCGGCAGGTTTTGAAAACAGTGTTAATGAGGGCAAACCAAGAGATGGGCTTTGCTGACAAAACAAACACACCTGATGGTAAGAAATGGGCACAGGCTTCCGAAAAACGATCCACTCCACGATCTCGCTGCAGGGAGGAGTAGTCAGGGAACCTGTGTAGCGGTAGTAGCTCCCCAGAGATGTTGGCAGAAGTTCCCTCAGCACAAAGGGATCCAGAAAGGTCTCCTTCTCTGCGGGGAAGATTGACAAGCAGGATTACACTTTTTTTTAATGTGTCTTTAAAACAGACATCACATTGCTAGGCAGCCTAACAAGGTGTAATGGCAACAACATATTTTATCATATATGTAATGAAAGATGGAAACCCCCTCCCAGGAAGGCTCTGTTGACGCGTGGTTTATTAAAAGAGCAGCCAAAATGCTAGTCAGCCCCATCCCAAACACACAGCATCCTATTTTGAATGTGTGCAGGTGTGAAATGCACTTGCTACCCCACCGGTTTATGTCAGCACAGAAATAACTGTACTCAGTGGTTCCAGCACTCAGTACATGGCTCTCCAGCTGGATGGCAGCAGGACAGAACCCACTGGGACATGGCTGAGCCCCACTGGTCCTTTTTGCTGCTGCCTGACCAAAGAGCCTTGGGCAGTGCATCCATCCCTTCTCTGCCAGAGGTGGGAAGGGATGCAGGAGCAGAGTCCAGCCCTCAGCGGAGCACTGAGAGGCAGGAGGCAGAGCCAGGCTGCTCAGCCAACCTTCTCTGGGAGCTGCCAGGCAACTGGGCTGAGGACAGGGACACAGGGCAGCAGGGCACGGCTCAAGCTCAGTGCGGTGCCCAAAGCAGTGTCCGGTCAGCGCTCAGGCCCGTCTGCACCCAGACACACCAGCACTGCCACGAGCTGCCCGACACACACTGCACTGCACCACGGAAAGGTTTCACAGACAGAACTGCTGCCTCTTCTCCCAGATCCAACAAAGTCCTCCCCAGGGTCTAACAGGCCAGGGACAAAGCTCTTCCTCTGAGAAGCTCCCTGGACAGCCTGAAACGCAGACCTAAGCACTGGAAGCATTTACCTTCGAGTAACAGTGACAAGCTGGTAATATTTAACACTGTGAAGAAAAATAAATAAACAAAAGGAGGGAACAGCTGCAGCCAAGGTGATTTCCCTGCCACCCCTGAGCATTTATCCTCTGCAATTCATGTTGACTCAGAGGCTGAAGTGCCCTCTCAACCTGTGCAAAGGTGCTCACTGCCTCCGGGCAGGCTGACACACGGGGCTCTCCTGAACATCTCTGTTCCTTAATTTCGATATCCTGTGTGCCTCAAACAGGAGTCCACGCTTGGGCAGAGGGAACTCTTCTCTCTGCCTCACCAGAGCTGCTGAGCAAACCCACAGCCACCCCCTCCCCGGCCCAACAGAAGGGAGAAGCAGGTGGGCTGGTGATTGACATGCACGTCTTCCAAATAGGATGAAGTCTGCAGAGCTCACTTCCACAGCATCCCACAGTCTTCTAGAAGTCTTGATCAAATTGGCAGTTGCCTAAACCTCTTAGCAGCAGTCTGATAATTGTGGGATTTTTTAACTCCACTGCTGCTGCAAGGGGCCAATGATACAAACACTTCAGATATCTTCTATTTTCTGCACAGTATCAACAGGGCTGTAAAGTTTTCATAGCTTTTAGCATTCCACAATATGAGTAATTCTATTAAAGTCAAGGCAATACTGCAACCTGTTAATGAACAATCCTTCTAATCCACGTAGATTTCAACCACTTCTGCATCTTCAAAAAGGAAACAAATAAAAAATAAATCACATTTTCTCCTCCTCATAGCATACCTCTGTGAGAAAAAGTGTGCTTAAACAATAAATACTAAAATATATATGATTGGCAAAGTTCAAAGAGATTCTAATCAAGAAGTCATAATCACAGCAAAAGGTCGCATTTAATTTGATTGGCTCATTTTTATGCAGAAAGACTTGGTTAGAAAAACTAGAAACTTAGCCACAGGACTTGATTTCCAAAGGCAGCACACAAACCTCGACACTGGATTTCTGTTTCAGAGCTGTCTCTCTCTGTATGAGCACTCAGCACACAGTGGGCCACAATGAATCCCAAAGAGTGTTTGAACACGCCAACATCCCCTGCATTAGCAGGCAATGACTGCACATGAAAGAGATGGGAGGCAGACGCACATTTTGAAAAGTGCTTTCCTCTCGAATTGGAGAAAAAATGTTACAGTTAAAATTAACAATTTAACTATTTCTAACTTTTCTAACCTTTTAATTAGAATGATGGAATCACTTAAGATGCTGGATAAATGCTCTGTGCAAAACCACAAATATGGTATCCCTTTATCAAAGGATGGCAGGAGAAGGAAGCTAATTTTACACTTTCAAGGATTTTTGTGCCATATGCTGACAATATTATATTTTAATAATTAATTGTTCATCAAAGGAAAAGATGAAGAACAGGGATGCTAAATTCAAAGTTATTCAAATTGCAAAAATGAATAATGCATGACTTTTATATTAAATACACACTGTATTAAGTAGTCTACATTTCATCCAACTCTGTCTTTCATTTTTAAACATTTCGAACTACAATATGAATAATCAAGTAAAGGAAGCTTATTTAGACAGAGAAATACCTTATTTGAATGCAAACTGGAAGTATCTGACTATGATTAATTTTTGGTTATCAATTAGGGAGGGTTTTTTCCTAAGCACTTGGGAAGTCATAGTCAGCTGTGAAAAAGAGTATTTCTCAAGGAAAAAGTAGATTTGCTAATACACAGTTTAAGTAGGGCAGGGTGTACTCGATCTAATTTTTCATGGCTACAAGCAACGCTCTAAGTTTTCATTAATGAATGCCAAAGATTAAAATGAAAAAAAATACATATAATTGGATTAAAATGACTACTAAAATAGATGATAATCAATTGATTATGCTTTAATAACGTAACACTTTTGAAAACATATAATTCTTTTGTATCGCTTGCCATCTAGATGCATGATGCAGAGTTTTAGAAATCAGTCACAAAGATCTTCACGAGAAGCTTAAAGAAAAAGGGACTTAGACACTCCAGTGTCTGCCTGCCATATCCTTCAAGAGAATATGGAAACAGTAAATGCCATGAAATTAAAGTTCCTAAGAGCTTGAGACAGTTTTGAAAATGGCATTTTGAAGTCATATCACTTCAAAGATTTCAACCTTAAGTCAGTTATTGTTGTTGGTAAAACTGTAAGGAGAGTAATTTCCAGGCTAAGAAAGAGAATTCATTGACTGTCACAGAAATATTTTATATATGTATACATACACAGACACGCATGCATGTATATATGATTCCTACTAAATGAAAAAGAACAAAGCTGGAAATAATAACAAAGCTTTCTTCACTGTCTTTTATGACCAGCTCCTGTTTCCCATTTACAGTGCCTGGGGTGGGCAAGAACTGCGTCCAGGAGCTGGGAACAGACTGAGTGGAGTGAGGAGTTTCTGCGAGGGAGAAAGCGGATGAGGCTGGAAACTACATGATTGATGAGGCCACATTTGCTGACAGGTACCAGGAAATAACTGGCAGACAAAAGCAATAAAAGACAGCAAAGCAAACGTGTTCACCTGCAAACACGTGTGAACTGCTGCAATCAATGCTGCAAAACTGACCCGTGAGCCACCTGCTCGTTCTCACACATAAACCAGAGCCTGCCACAGCCTCTGCTGCTGCTCCTCGTCCTCCTCTCATCTCAGCACCTGAGCACTGAGGTAGAAACACAAACAGGCAGGAAAGCAGAGCCCCAGAGATGGTGATCCTGAAGACAGGCCCTGGAATTACAGAGCATTACTCTGGGAAAGAACAATAACCTGCTGCTGCTACCAGGGCTCCCAGGTGATGCAGCAAAGAGCAGCATCCAAAACATCCCCGGAGATGCCCCACTAATGCAGACAGTTTCATCCACAGGGAACAAACAGCAATGCTTTATTTACAGCACCTATGCTCAGAAAAACACATTCACTGTAATACCTCAACGGTAAAAATAGCAAGCACCACAGATTCATTGCTGACCATTAAGACAATGAATGTGGCGTTTATGAGTGTTCCACAGCATAGAAGGACAATATTGTATTTCACCTCTTACATTCACAAAAAACAATTAACCAAGCCAGCTGGTAACACATTTGACCTTCTGATACAACATTCACATCTACCTCTCACAACTGCAACGTGAAAAGTCACACCCAGCATATTCTTTGTTTGGGCTTAGAAATCTCCCTGGCATTTTGCATGGGACAAAGGGCCATTTTCTGTACAACCTGACCCAAAGGCAGAGCAACTGCAGACATGCTTTAAAAGCATGACCTATTTACACTCTTTGTCAAGCCATCACCACTAGGTCCGAACTAATGCTAAATTGTGCACAAGAGTTTACTGAGCAGAGGAAAAATCAGATCTTGAACCAGATACCAGCAGCGGATCTCCACCAATTACTGCAGTTTTCACAAGCTGGTGCCAACAAATATATTGAAAGAGCCATCAGTTGAACATTTTGCCTTCAAGGACTGACTTGCTAAAAATATATTCTGTAAATCACTGGATAAAGATACACGTGAATTTTAACCAAATCACTGCAAAGTGAGAGGCTTCTTGAGATATGCAGGTAAACAGCACACAATTATCTGTGATCAAAACTTTTTTAAATCTAACAGGAACTTGGATTGGACATCACAAGAAAATAACTATATGCCAAGTCCATTTATATCTCATGGAATGCTTTGGGACTTTCATCGTGATTTTCTGTAAGAAAACAGGAACTTGGCTGCATTGAAAACAGTATCTTAAAATGAGCTTATTTCCAAAATTAACGTATGTGCAGTGCCTGATAGGTACCCAGCTACCCTTTGAATAACTGAAATCTGCAATACCAATATGAAGAGCTTTGAAAGTCTCCCAAATTTGTTAAACAACGTTATTGCCAATTTCATTTTCACAATGAGCCAAGACATTCCAAAGCTTCTGCATTCAAACATTTGAAAAGCAAACACACAAAAATAATCAAAAGGACACCATGTCACACACCCACAGAGCCAGAACTCCCCATATAAAGCAGGCAGCAAAGCACAGCCAAGAACCAGACTCATGGGGGTGATTCTAAAGATGAGATTACAAATATTATATATTACTTTAACTGAGAGGATCATCAGATGAGTACTTGCTGTGTAAATCCTGCAAGAAGAGCAGTATCTGACAGTCCTCTGTACTCATGGTAATCCTTGTCATTTATTGTGCAATTATTTTTCTCACTTTTATTTAGTTTTTTTTAAAAAAAGAGCCTCTGCTGAGCAATGTAAGGAGCTGTAAGGACACAGAAAGCACAGCATGGCAGGGAGGAGGGGAGTGAGATAATAACACAGTCCTGCAGACTAATTTAATCTCAGACAACCAGTAAGTGGTACAAAAAAACAGGAGGAAAGAATAAAAAAGGCAAGTCTCTTATTCACAAAAAAACCATTTCCACACCAGGTGTTGGACTCAGTCTTAGTTTTTCCTCACTCCCTTTCTTAAAACAGCTTAGGAGGAAAAGGTTTAGCTGCAGAGAAGAGGTCTTAACTCTCTCAAGAAGGAAAATGTTATTCTGAACCTTGCATGCTCAAGCAGTGCTGATGCAGAGCCATTCTAGACTGGGATGAGACTTCTCCAGGTTTCACAAAACCTGACCTGAGGCAGAGGTACATGAGACCAGACAGGCAAGGAAACTAAGAAATCCAGAATAAGCACCAAGGATAGGAGGAAAAAGAAACTATGACAAAGAGTTTAGAGGAGAGGATGATCCCTGGAAAAAGCTGGACCTTAGCAGAGGCTGAAGTGAAGCAGAAGTGCCCAGAGGAGCATGGATTGTTCACATCTGCTCCAGCAGAGCCGGAGCAAAACCATGTTCTCAGACCTCCCCACCCCTTTTTTCTCAGCAAACATCCCCAAAACCCAACAGCGTAGCGTCCAGCTTCTGCTCCCTACAGATGCTTTGTTCACATTCAGCATCAGCTTTAATACTTAGTTTTAACTTTAATTCTTAATTTTAACAACTGCAATCTTTTTTTGTTAGTTTGAATTAGTCTTTCTGAGCAATCTGTGACTTCTCTGTCAGCTCGCTGGTCTTTACTCAGCTGTGACCAGCACTGTTTGTGCAAAGCAGACAGGTGAAGGACCAGAGATTTCCAACTCTTCCACCATTCATTCCTTTAAATGATACAGACCCCTGCAGCTACGAACAGAGCTGCCCTATATAAAGGTGTGAACTTATCACCTCTGCTCTCATCTTCATTTCCCACTTCCCTCCTCCTCCCCTTTGCTCCATAGCACTCGTGTCCTGGCCCCTTTCACAGGGCTACTCTGACTGTGAACACAAGAACAGATCAGAAAACAAAGGAATATATCCAGATCATCCCTGAGGAAAAAGAAATGCTCCTCCACGTTTCCTTCTCAGTTTAATGCATCGTGCTGCCCTCCCTTTGATGGCCCGCCCTTGTTCCAAATTGAGCTGCTGCTTTCTTCAAAGTTTTACTTTCAAAGATGAGGTCCCACGGTATCACATCTCACCCTCACCCCTCTCCCCCACCTTTCTTCTCTACAACCCCATGATATTTAGTGTAGAAGGCAAATAGCTTGTCAGGTGGTGTTATGGTTAAAGTTGAAAACAAAAGAAAAAACCTGTCACAGTGCTAATGGTGTTTTCTTGTTATTATGCCTTCTGGTGTGATAGATCCACAGGGTAACTAACACCGTCTAGATTGCTTCCCTTTTAGTGCTGATTTATTTTAACAGGTTATTCACTGATTTTTCACCTAGGACAACTGGAGAGATGTGCAACATATTTATTCTCCATCCTTTTCCATTATTAAAGCAGTTGTTTCCACTGTATTTTGGTTGCTTCTCCCCAGCAAACCCAGACACTTTTGTGGTCCCTTGCGTGTCCGTTTCTGGCCCATCTCAAGGGAGATCCAAGACTACACTCTGCTCCATGCTGAGTTCCAGTTACAGCTTTTTAAGACTTTTCCAAGCTCCCTTTTAAATAAACAAAGGTTCCTCTCCTCCCTTCACCCCACCTCATGTTCACAAAGAAGCAACAGATGCCATTGATTCACTTTGTACCTAAGCTTTTGATCTGGTAGCACTTTGATTTTCAGTGCTCACTTTTGACAAGGAAGGGAATAAGAGCCCCATTTTTGTGACATTAATAGAGCCTTTTCTGCTGTGGTAATTTATTTGTGCTCTGCTAATAATTTTCTGCTGATCCATGTAGATTCTTGATGACAGCCACAGAGAACAGGACAGAGTGACAAAAACATGGTTTCCATAACTCTGAAATCTTTTCCAGGGGCCTGGGGTAGTGTGGGCTGCTGTTCCCTCTGACAACATTTTGCCTGCACGGTAAAACAGGACTGTGGTCCTGTGCAGAGCACCTGTGCCAGGCTGGGAAAAGGAGAATTTCACAGAGCCTCCAGCACTGGGTCCTGCCCCAGGACCGACATCAGGGAAGAAGACCAATTTAATGCCTTGCAGGCAGCTGGTAAAAACAAGGAAAAGCTATCTCTAAGAGGCTTACAGATAAAACGGCAGGGAAAAAGGACAAATCAAAGACAGCAAAGGTGGGAAAAGCAATGTTTCTGTGCAATTGCTCCATCCTGCCAGGTGCTCCTCTGAGACCTTGCTGGAGCCTGTGGCAGACAAAAGCTTTGGTAGCCATTATAATGCAAATCAACTGTTTAACACATAACCTGGTATTTCAGAGCCCCCTATTCCCACAAGGGCACAATCATTCTCTCTGAGGCCCCACCAGCCTCCTCAACCCTCGCACAAGAGCAGCTCCTTCCTGCCCTGTGATCCTCAGCATCGCCAGAAAGGACGAGGAGCAGAGAGGGACGGAGGGCAGCGCACCCAGCCGAGCACATCGGCAGCAAAACAGGGGCAGAAGAGTCAGATCCGCAGCACCAAGACCGCGCACAGCCAAGCGCCAGTGCCGTTTTTGGCCACGATACAGCTTCAGTTAACAACATGCACCATCCATCCCACCAGCACCGGCGCTGCTGAAGACCCTTCCCACCAGCTTTGTTATGAGAAGAGCGTCTGCAGGGGAGCTAAAAAAGACCCCCAGCAATCAGTGCTGAAAGACACGGGCAAGTCAGTAGCAGAAAATCCAAATCCCACCTGCTGGTGCCCCATCCCTTCTCCAGGGAGGGCTGCCAGCTCCCAGCTCCCAGGCCCGGGTGGGCTCCGTGGCAGACGCGCTCGCCACGTGCCCTGCGGCAGGGAAAGCAGGAGTGAGAAGAGCAGGCACCTGGCGGGCGGGAGGTGTGACAAATCCTTGGCAGAGCACATAACCAAAAGCAATTTTAAAATCAGCAACAAGCATTTGACAGCTCCTGTGAGAGCCTCCTCGGTGTTCCTGTGCCGCTCTACGCGGGCGGATGCGGGAGCTGGGGAGCGGAGTGGGAACATCCTGTTCTGCAGCAAGAACATGGGGCAAACCCCGAAGTGTTATCATAGATCCAGACATCATTAGCTTGGTACACCATGGTTTTCCTTCCAGCTAAGAAACTTTATATGGTTGCTCGTGTAAAATTAAGTTTAATGTGGCATTAAGATTCTTCAAAATTATGCCTGGAGATGAGGAAACAAAGTCAACTAAGTAGCAGCTAAGCCTGTATTGATTTTTATGTGTATGTTTTTCTATCATTGTCACTAAGCTGGTGACCCTGTGAAGGGCACAATTATTTATGTTCCATCAAATTAGTACGTAATTCAAATCCCTGATGAAATATCAAGCAAAAATTGCTTTCACTTCTACAGAAAGTGCTTCTGACTTTGGAAATGTTCAAATACCCCTGGAAGGGCAGGTAAGAATACAAGAACTTCACAGCAAAAAAGAAAAAGGATGCAAAAAAATTTAAAAAACTCAGCTCATCACTCATGAGTACCATCTCCGTATCTACCTGCGTGTCACCAGATCTGTCACCATTACGGGGACAGGCCAGTGTGGGAGCCCTGTACAGTGTGGTGCAGAGTGGGGTCCCCATTCAGGACCAGGCCTTCCAGTAAAGGACAAAATGAGGATGATGAAGGTTTGTGTGGGTGTGCCATTCCCATGCTGAAAATTGAACGACTGCAAGGAAGGAGTGACAGTTCAGCACAACCCAGGAAGGATGCTCTGCCAGATCGAGGTAGAAGGACACGAAAACCTCAACATTTGTATGTATTCTTAATTTTTACATTATATGTATGTGCCTCTGCATTGTGACAGCCACCTAAAACCAACAAGGAAATGGAAATGTTATAAAATGCAAAGAAACTTAAGGTTTCAATTTTGCCTCCTTTTGTTGGATCCCTGCTTGATCCAACCACTCTGTTCAAAAGCCACAAGAGTTTTCCACTGTATTTCAGCCAAAAAGTCCGTGTTGCCTTAGGGTCCCAGTTGAATGCAGCCAATTGGAAGGCAGGAAGAAGCTTTTCAGATAAATTCATAAAAATGTGCTCATGTAAGATGTAAGTAAATCACATCAAGAAAAGAAATGCGAACATCTGGAATAAAACCCTCACATCTTTACTATTATTCTACATAATAACATTAAAAGCAAGATATGATACGAGAATTCTTCACTGAAGCGTTCTATCAATATTTAAGTTAGAGAGAACGATCTCTTTGAACAACTGCTTTGCAGGAGGAAATTCCTTTACTCCAACCACCAAAAGAGCCTTAGAAAAGGCCTTTAATCAGGGCCTTTGAAACAGGAAGGAAAGCATGATTTTCCTCTTTTTCTTCCTTAATGTTTTGAAAAGGAAACAAGCTATTGAAATATATCAAGTGATTTCCTTCACTTGAAACACTAGCAGACTTCTGTGCATTGTGCACAAAACAAAAATAAACGCCTTTTATCCACCCAGATTTTGCTGTGGGTAAGACAGCACGGAGATGGACTGATCATTATGTGGTCAGGGAATCACAGCCTCGGCACCGAGTCACATCCTACCCAAACAATTATTTTTGGGAATGGAATAATCCTCTATGGAGACACCAGTGTGATTACCCGTGTGTGGCTGTTTTGACTGCGAGGAGCAAGAGAGGGAGCAGAAAAACCTGATGAGGTGGCTAAAACACTGTGTGCTTGCACGGGGTTGGGAGTCTTGGAATAGAAAGCAGGTAAAGAACAAACTAAAAAGGGAGCCCGGTCCCATTAAATGGCAGTTTGGCTGCAGTGTCAAATTACACAGACATTGAAAAAACCCTTGCAGCCTAACTCATCCCAGCTTTGCTTTTGCTGGCCTCTTTTGTTACCCAGTGGGAGCAAAGTAATAACTTCTATTTTTGTAGAAAACAACACCACTTTTCCAGCTTGGTGTGTTGTTTTTATTTCACGGCAGAATGCTGCAATTTATAAGCAGCAAACCTAAGGAAAATGCTCTAAATGAAGGACTTTATGGCATGTTATCATTTAACCCGTTCTTCACTGTGTGTGGATTTATTGGCCTTCCCAGTTCCAATGTTAAGTGATTCTGAAAGTAGAACAATTAATCCAAAATCCTATTTGTTTTAATCTAACACTGTCAACTAGTTTTAGGTTTGCAGTCAAGAGAAAAAAAATGTCTGTTAAGCTCTACAGCACCAGCTAATGTCTAAAGACAATCCTCAGAAAAGGTGCTAGGATGTTTTATCACGGCACTAGAGATGGGATGGAGATTTATTATTGTACTGAGCACCATTCCAGCAGATGCCTCTTGAATTACAATGAGATTATTAAAACTTTACAAATCATTATATTAAAACCTGACAAGAGTACTTTGGGAACCGGAGCATCTTGATGTCATTGCTGGTGATGCATTACCTGTGCTAAGGCTTCAGGAAAATTCCTAAGTTAAAAATTGGTTATAAAAGTATAAAATACATTAATATTTATTTCAGTACCTGCTATAAGTTCAAGGATAATAGGTATATGCATCAGAACAGCTGAATGATCGTATTTATGTCAGCATTAGAAAGATGTTCATCTGCTGCAAAGTTTAATTAATTTTCATAGATAGTTAATTTTCTGTTTCATTATCAGCTCCCTAAATTTGAAAGACAAATAATTTATAAACAAATAGAAACTTCAGAGAGGTGTATTTTTAGAGCAAACAGAAGATAAATAACAGAGCGAAGCATCCACGCTGCCTTCGAAGTTCTAATATGAATGATAGATTGCAGCAGGTTGTGATTGATAACTTAAGCATTCTGGAACACTGACTGAAAAGAAACAAATTGTTTACTGTTCACCCCAAACCATTCTCAGGTAACAAATGACTCTGATATTTACCAATCAAATAATGGCTGTGATGCCCTTAAACATCAGTGAATGAGGAATGTGTGGGCTCACCGTGTCCTTCCAGGGGTGACCTGATCCCTTAAGGACAATATTCCTGCCCTTCTCCCCTTCCCAACAAGTAGAAAGTTTAAGCAGCTACTTACCATGATGTACAACGCCCTTCAACCCATGGATAATGGGATCCAGTGCTGAATTGTCCCTCTGACTGACCTACATGCAAAGGATACAGGATTGGTTACATCTACTCTGGCATCAGGCAGAACAGTCTCAGATTAATCTTCTAAAGAGAAAAAAAAAAGATGTTATCTAACAAGGTGCTTAGTTCTCACATTTACAATGGATCTTCACCAAATGCCAAAGGTACAATGTGTAACAAAATAAAGTGAGGAAGGTTAAATCAAAAAGAAAGGCATCCTCTGAATTCTTTAAAGCATTAGCCCCATTATTGGCCCTGCAAAGCCTAAAAACACAGAGCTGATTTTACTCCATCTATTTCTGCTTTCATAGAGGAAAACTGCAGTGATAAACAGAAGTTATCTCAGACAATTCGTTCCTTACCGACACAGCCATAAATCCGGTGCTGCCACTGCAGTCAGTGAAGCTGGACCCCTTTCAGCCCTAATGGAGTTGGACCTTGGCATCTCATTGCTATTCATATTTTTAAGTTTATTTAATTTAGTATCACTTGGACAAAGGAAAGGGAAAAAAGCTCCATGAGAGGATCTAGAAAAAAAATCACCAATTTTTGACAGTGTAATTGCCTGCATTGGCAGACCAAAACCTGCAGCATTCCTTCTATCACCCAGAAATTGCCCACGTCCTCCACAACAGTGAGATCCAGCACCAGAGAGAGGAGGGAAAGGCAGCAGGAAGGATTAACCCTGTTGAGCTCCATGACTTCCAAATTAAACCCATCACTTCAGTCACTCACTCGCACACAGCCAAGGAATTTACAACCAATAATGCATTTTTTTTAACCTTTTGCCTCTTCAGAGGTATTGCAGGAATAACTCACAATTTCTGTGAACATGTTCCATTATTTAAGATACTTGCCAGTTTACTTTTAGGAGATAAATACTACCATGTGTCTTATTCATGGGGTACGTTCTTCCTTTTTTTTTCCCTCCAGTCAGCTTCAGAACCTGAGCAGTGCTGACAATTTCTGGATGGACTGCTCCCAATGGGAAACACATCAGATGCAAAAGAGCTCCTCTGGATTTTATTGCCTGCTGATGACCTCAATGTCATGAGGAAAAACAAAGTTTAATAACATCATGGCTGTGTATTTGGAAAGGAGTGGAGACAAAAGAAGAAAACCCTGAGAAAGGCCCTTGTGCCCAGCAGGGAACACACTGATGTGTGAAGGGCAAAGCCAGCTTGGAGCTGTTCCTAGGAGGAGGACATCCAAAAAATCTATTGTAAAAATATCACAAATTTTAATGACCTGACAAGAAAACTGAAATCCAGTGCCCAAGTTCCACAAGCACAAGCACCTCTCATCTTGTCCTTCCTCCCCATAACTAATTAGGAATCTTAGAAACCTCATTATCTTCTCAGGCAGCTGCACTGAGATAAACCACAACAAACCACCTTTCTGTTTTCTGTTTATTTGCCCTTTGAACTATTCTGCTGTGTTCAGGACACATTCTCATGCACTTCTCTAGAGACTAAATGGTTTGGTGTTGTAAATGGAAATTGAAAATCCCTTCCTCATCACAGCACTCCAGAACTTGCAATGATCATCTAGAGCAAGAAATGCAATAAAATTATCAAAGTAGCAAAAGCAGCTTTGAAATATATACAGCTTAGATGTTACTGGACATAACACCATTAGCCCCGAAGGCTGCAAGCTCTTTGAAGCATGAACTTTTATATGCCCAAAGGGGTGCTCTGTACACTCTGGATCCTGTATAAATAATAATCACAGTACAGTGGACCCAATGACCCACTTTGTCAGTTTGGCCTGGCAGCTGACAAATCAAAAAGAAACACTAAAATTACAGAGCTTGCTGTGAGATACATTCCTGCATCTCTTCCACTTATTCAGGTTTCTCCAACCATGGGCACCATTAAAAAAAAAAATTATTAAAATGCTACCAGCATTTAATAAGTACAAGAATGTAAGAAAATCTTGCTCTGGACTTAAACAATGTTTTATTTATTGCTGCCTAACCATAAGTGGTAAAGAGTTTCATTTTGTTTACTTTGGTTTTATTTCTGGTGACAGCTGCAATCAGTTTGAAGAAAGCAAATAGACAGAAAGAATCATAAAGGTTAGAACTCTTCCTTTTGGGATTTTGTGTCAAAGTAGATCAATCCTTAACCTCAGCCCCGGCAGCGCCCCTTTAATCTGCTGAGGTGGTGTGACTGTATAGATCCAGGCACGCAGCCTCTTTGATAGCACATTCTGCAAATGTGCTGCGTTCTCCAGCAGCACAAAACCAACAGGCACAGGATTTCTTTGGGGGCTGGAAAGCAAATGTTCCATGCATCTGTAATCTTGTTTTCTCTGGGGGTATGGGGAGTGGGATCTCATGTTTCTTTACAAATCACATTCAAACAAGTACCACTTGCAGAAATGTCAGTTCAGACCTGAGTGGGATAGAGCTTTACTTTCCTTCCACATGCTTTCCCTCTCTTTACCTTATATTCACACACAGTTCTCTCACACTTCAGTACAACTGTTTCAGGATCTGGGCAAGACCATTAGAAAAGTGACCAAAAGTTTTCTCATTTTGTGGAAGGGTTCAGACTTCAGAACAGAAGTTTTCTTTACATCTTTTTCTTCTTCAAATTCTTTAAAAAACCCAAACCCCCACCTTGAATTTCATCTCTCTCTCTCTTTTTTTTTTTTTTTTCACTTCTATATATCCTTTTTCTTCCTGTGTTCACAGAGAAAAGGAGGTTTCTGAAATCCAAAATGTCAAGTTCTATCCACATTGCTGCACGTATCTGGTTTAACTGGCCTGCAGCTACCATGCTGGTTGAGATCAGAGATCCACCCATACAAGAATCCTGCCTCTGATAACAGCTGATACTTAAAAGAAAGTGGGGGAAAAAAAAAAAAAAAAAGCAGGAGGAAAAAAGGACAAAAATCTCCAGAATAAGAAGTGTCCTTCTGACCTGCTTTATGATTCCATGTCATGAAGCTTGAGCTTATATCCTCCTACAAACTGTTTTTAACTTTCTTTGTTATATAATATGTGTTACAGCAAAGCATTTTTTATTATCTTATGGATATATCCTGAAGGAAAACAGCAATTAATTCTTCAGATTGACTTTACATTCCACATTTCCGCTGATAGCTTGGAGAATTAGAGAAAGATCACACATCTGTAACTGGGTCTGGGCACTTTGACTTCACCCAACAAGTGCCTGCCTTAGTTGGGCAAAGCTTTTCCTTCCCTGTGAGTGAAGAGCCATGAGTTTCCCCCTATTCCTTCAACACCTTATCAGAAGAAACACCAAGAATGAGAATTTCTCAAGCACGGCAATTCCAGGCACAAACACAAGCCTGTGATGCTGCAGAGTGAGTATTAACAGACAGATGGAAAAGCATCCTGAAATTGCCCTAAAATACCCACAATACCACTACTACAAATGTTGTTTCCTGTACAAGATATTTTTGTGCAAAACTGACTAACGCTCTATAGGTCTGCAGTAAACAGATTAAATAATGCTTGCGTGCATCATTTATAATTGAAAAATGCCTGTAATCCTCTTCAGCAGAAATAAATAGGTAACTACCATGCTAAGCGTAATGGAAAAACAAACACAGAAATATCATTAAGCAGTTTCCTGTGCTAACAGAGCTCTCACCATAGGGTAAATATGGGATGAACATGACATGAAGAAGCAAAATCTCTTTGTTTATCATACCCTTTGGGTGACTTCAATACCTGGTGCACATGCCATTCTGAATAGAAAGAATGGCTTGATGTCAATGCAATGAACAAAACAAATATTTGCAATATGGGAAAAGGCAAAGCACAAGTGACCCCGTTCTGCAGTCATAAACCAGACATGTTCTTCACATGAAGTCATGGAAATCATTACTCTAGACAGGTTAGATTTACTTACAGCTCCTGCATCTGATGCAGGGACTGAGAAATTATTCCTTCCTCAGTGAACAAGGCTGATCAGTCATGAACTCTATTGACAGCAGCGTTTCCGCGTCTCAGCAGCACCACGTGTTGTCCCCTGGCTTGAAAGCGCGGTTTCTACAGCTGCATCCCCAGAGGCAGGCCAGGCAGCTCAGCTCCTCCTCAGGATAACATTAATACCCCAAAGAGGACAGATCCAGTGATGAGCAGGGCAGGATGTGACCAGAGCACCGCAGCCAGGCTGACCGTGCTAGTCCGGCCACCAAGCCACAGCCCCAACCCATTCTCTATCACTCACTGCAGAGCAGCCAACTCTGTTCATCTGATTATTTTATAGGACAAACTCAGAACCTCCTGAAGACCCTGATTTCTCAAAACTCAGCAGACTTGTAAAGCGTTAAAATTTATACCGCATGTTATATAATTTAAGCCATATGCTAAAGTCATGTAAGTAATCCATGACCTGTCTTTCTGCTGGAAACAGCTCTGTAAAGCTGAAAAAGAATGATCTCAGGCAAAAATACTGAGCTTACCATGCTTATTTTAGAAACAGTAACAAATAAAAGCAGGGAACCCCCCCAAATACACACTGAGGCAGTCAGAGAGGCCACACAGCAACACCAGACCTTAACTCTAAGACCCCTGCCCAAGGGCCAGACACCCCCCACTGCCCAAAGCTCCAGACAGCCTCTCTAAAACCCAGATTATCCTCCCACCAACCAAGGAGGTCTGGAGGGAGCACCACAAAGCTCTCTAATGATCACTGGTACCAGCCACCCTGTGAGAAGTAGGTGAATATTAATTGTTTGAACAGCTCAGCAGAAAGGAATATACTTTCCTTTTAAAAGTATGTTTAAATAGATGTGGTGTGGGGGAAAAAGAACTGAAGAAAACCCACCTGTTTGGGTTGATACAAAATACAAGTTTCTTTCATTTCCACCTTAAAAAAAATCTGGCATTTAGACATTAAACTGTCATAAATTTGCAGCAACTGCTTTCAAGCTCATTAAATGGGCTCACAGACAGTATTGCAACACATCTCAAAGGGAAGGAGAATGCCACAGTCGGCTATATTGAAAGGTGAAATGACATGCATTTTGTGCAAGGCAGAGGAAAATGAATGGCAACAATTTTGTGATACAGTACCTGAGCCTTTCCCCTCCAAATAGTGATATAATTTACTTTTCTCTCCCACTGCAACATTTGGCCCTTGACTTAGAAACTAAATCTTCAATCTATCAAGCCTTACCCATCTGCTAAGTAAAATGGCCAAGACAATCTGCATGCCTTGAATTCGATATAGCCAGCTGCTCCCAGAGTGCTGAGCATTAACATCCAGAGACCATCCTCCCGTGCTGCAAAGGACGGTGTCTGCCAAGGATGAATGACTACATACTTAACCGTGGCAGCTGAAGCCACTGACAATGGCTGACACAGAAAGATGCCAATGTGTCAAACTCTACTTTCAATTACAACAGTGAAAGTCAGGGGAAATATTCCCCCAACTGTGTGCCTTCAGCTCCCATACAGCCTGCAGTTAAGATATACAACTCACCGGCCAAAAGCCTAAGTCTCCAAACACTCTGTACAAACAACTAAGAAGAAAAAGAAAACTATTATAAATTAACTAGGTTGCAGAGATTAAGTTGTCCTGTAGGGTTTCAGGACAATCAACATGGTTAAACAATTTATTCTCTTATCAGCTCAGTGGTGCTGGACAGATGCCAGTCCCCAGTCTCTACGGGGAAGGACCTAATTTTCAGTGGTTTAGAACAGAAATTAGAAGAATCCCATTCATGTGAGCACTGTGTCACACAATATGTACTTTAACATCAGAGCAACGGGATTTAAAGAATCCAAGATAATCACCATCAAAAGGAACATTCTTTTCTCAGTAAAGGGAAAGCACTAGGGATATTGCCTGTGAAACTCCTCAAATTCATGTCTTCAGGGCCAAATAATTTCAGGCTATCATCTTGGGTAGGTCCTACTCCCAACCCTCCTAAACAATGATGCACCTGCATCAGTCTGCAGCACTTGGGAAGGACATCCTGGCTTTGTGGTCCACACCCTTCTGCTCTGCACTAACTCCATTGTCCCACCTCTGGTTTGTCTCCCTTTTGAAGTCCACATTGTAAAATCTGCTTGTGGATAAATATCTTGTTTCTTAAACATTACTGAATAAAAGGAAGTGAAAGATTTCAGCCGGATCTGGAATGTGGATGAACAGATATGAAAAGTTTACATGTGCTTTGCTTTGAAATTAAGTAGGAAATGTTTATCTGGAGCTTTCCAGGAGAACTGACGGGTGAGAAGGGATACTGGTCGACACTACAGCACACTGAGCTATCTGTGAAGCCAAGAAAATGCCTACAGAGCTCCTGACATAATGATAAGCTAGATTTGGTGCTCTAAGTTTTTCACCTTCACAAGCACTAAATGATCCAAGAATGATATATTCCTGCTCCTCCACAGATGATATTTTCTTCCATCTCCCCCATATAAGCTATAATTGCACATCTCCCATACGAGCTGATGCAAAAGGACAAATCTGGCCAAGAGCCTGCAGCCTGACAGAGGTGAGCTGGGAGGCAGAAGGCATTTGCTGGTAATGAATGGACTGCCCAAAGTAAGTATCCTGCAGAATATATTGGTAAGGAAAAACAAGAAATGGAAACTGCCCCCTTAATACTTCAATTTTCTACTCATGTGTAAAATCAGAGAGAATAACAGGTACCCAGGCAAGATGTGACATTGAACCTTATGCTGGCACACGCACTATTTCACACAGATACTACCATGACCTTTGATTTTTTAAAAAATGTGCATTAGAGCTGATTTTGTCTTTGCCTATGGCAACTGGTTTCAGGTTCACTGATTTGAAGGCAAACTCTGTTGAGTTAAATTTGGATTTTGGCCTTCAGGTGTTAATAATCCTGCTATGAATGAAAATACACTGAAGTCATAGAGGTGCATATGCTGGAGGAGAGGGTGTTCCTAAATGTCTCATTTGCTATGTTGTTTGAAGAGAAAGGGGAAAAAAAAGTTAATGAGTCTTCCAATGATTCTTTTAAATAGAGTAATGGGTGTGCATTGATCCTTCCAGCTAATTCTACTTTGAATAATACATCACTCTGACTGAAAGCTTGCTAGTGATGTATTAACTTCATATTTCACTATGGCTTCGGAGGGTATCCACTAGCAGGTTGTATTAACTAACAGTGCCAAAGGAGAAGCTGCATTTTTTTCCTTTACTTTTTTGAAGTCCAAAATGGTTTTAAAAGCTATTGAACTGACTTAGGGGTCAGGTGTTCTGGCTGTCCCTCATTTTTGGTTGAATTTGCAATCACTGCTCCCCACAGCCCTTAACTCAGCCCCTGCATCACTTTGTACCTGCTGCCTCTGGACCGGAGTTAGTTACAGATATCCTGGGACAAGCATGGGACAGACCAGGTTATAGATCAGCAACTTCCCGTCATTATGTCCAGGAGGGATGCTTGAAAACACCAGCAGCATAAATAGCACTTTTACACTACAGGTTGGCTGAAATATCAGTGTCATAAAAAGAGCAAAGCTCTGGCCACCACAGAAGAACATTGAACAGAACCTGCACGTTAGTGCAACATCCTGACACCAGAAACCGTCTCAAAAAAAAGCAAGACCGTGAAACTCCGAGGCAGAGTTAAGTCTGCTGAATAACTCAGCTCAGAGTGCTCTGTTTGTGCACACCGAGCTCCTTTGTTAGCAGAGGAGCATCGATCGTGCATTGTAACCTGCTGGCAGCGCTGACTGGAGCACCAGGCTGAGGAAGACCCTGCAGCCCCCCCTCCGCAGCATTTCCTCCATTCACCACCACAAGATTTGCAACCAGCAGCATGCTCACAAACAACAGACAATGTCTTCTCCTTTCTTTTTGTAAGGCACTCTTTTGCCCAAACTTTGACTTACTCCATTGCTAAATTAATTAAGTTCCCCAAAGCATTCTTGGACGAATGCAGCTAATTTACTGCAAGTGAATAGCACATTCAATTAACAAATTACTGGAAGATCTTAACACACATATATCTCAAGAAAAACAAAAGATATGTGCAGCCCAAAAGCACAATCTGATTAGTAACAATAGAATATCCCAGATACAAAGTTCGGTGAAAGAAAAAAATGTAATTGCAACCCAGAGGAGAAGCAGCTTCAGTGGCAGCTTCTCAAAGCTGGGAAAATTTGATTGATAGACTTTACCATCTGCAGCTGCGCAAAAAAGGGCTACAGTAGCTGCAAGTTTATTTAAAGCAATTTCAGTGCACTGAGCCTACTTGTTCTCCTTTGAGAAAATAATATGATTTCTTCATAGAGCATGTAGTCTACTTATTTAAGCAGCAGTGTGCAAGATCTCTCAATCCTACCAGCAGTTCAGCTGGAAAAATGACACACCAGGGGGTAACATTTTATCAGGATGGAGGCTATTTTATAAAAACTGCCATCAGGTATAAACTGTTCTCATCATCTGAGTTAAAAAAGAAAAAAAAAGGAGGCAAAAATAAAAAAAAAAGAGTTGGTCTCTTTTAGAGTTTTCGCAATTTGCTCAATTTACAGTTTTTAGGTAAAAATAACCATTTTGACCTAAGAAAGGAGGAAAATGAAATGGTGTAATGAAAAAATATAACAAGCACTACAGCCAGATCATCCTACAACACCCACTCCTTGATGTAGAGCTTCACACATTTGGAGAGGCTAAACTCAAAACTGTGAAACCACAAATGGAAGTTATCTCTCATTTTCTGCTCCTGGCTTGAATTTGGTACAAAATTGTGCAAGTGAGACAAAAATATCTCCAGCAATTTTTTTTTTTTTTTTAAATGAAGATAAAGCAGTGAAGTCTGATGGCTAAGCAGGAAAATTTCCTGGGCAAAATGCAAAGGCTGGAAAGGAACAGCTCAGATGGACATCTGGAACTCCAGCATTTTGCAGGGGTTTAATTTAATTGCTCCAGCTAAGCTGGCCTAGGATGAAGCAGAGATTTCCAGCCTTTCCCTCTTTTCCAGCCAACAAAAGGATTTTGGTGAGAGAGGTCACATCAATCACCCCCTTAAAATGAAGAAAAGGAATTGTCTCAGCTTCCCAACATCTTTCATTCATTCTACAAGGAAAGTCCTGTCTTTTTCTCTCCCAGCACAGCCCTGGGCTCCCTCCAGCCGGGCAGTACAGACAACTCGAGCCAGCATCTATGAGTCACAAACACAAAGGATGCAGAAATGTCAATTAAGTTACACAGTCACTTCCCTAATGACAACCACACCTCAGTTCACAATTAAATTAGAAATCCAGTGAAAACAAATTATTGTAGGGCAGATTTAAAAAAAATATCGTATGCTTTGAAAAATCAAATTCCAACACAGTTTGTTTGCCGTTCCTGTTACCTCATCTTTAAGGAGGTTGGTGTGAGCTGACCTCCCAAAACTGCAGCAGGAATTTTTGCTACACCAAATTCCTCATGTCTAATGCAGCAGCCACGGGCTGGGAGGGCTCTTGGGCTTCCAGGCATCTTTGTGGTACAAGGACCCAATGTTAAACCAGTGGTTTTCATTAAAACTTTCCAGCACAAAAGGACAACTACAATACAGTCTTGCATTTGTAATTTTCTTTCAAGCAAGTTCTTCTTAACTTTTTGTAAATTTTCAGTGTCATCCAGCTCTTGCAGATATGTGCAGCTTTGCAAAATGCTATGATCGTGCACAGTTCAGTGCTCGTAGCACCTAAGGCAGAAAGCACCTACTAATGCTCAGAGTTTCCTCACTTCTGCCTGCACTTTCACGTCTGAATTGCCTCCCTCTTCCCTCACCCACCTGCCACATCCTCCTCCCTGTCTCTTTCCACCAGTAAGCTGTTTCTGTCTCCTCAATGTTACAGCATTCTCCCTTCCCAAACTGTTCCACACAGCCCCTTGAGCATCCTTCCACAACTCTCCCACCTTTTCCTCTCCACCTTTTCCCCTCCGAGGAAGTTCCTCTGCTCTTCCACCCCCAGAGATGCTCTTCACGGAGACAGGAGAAAGAAATAGCTTTGGCTACTGAGCATGGTGAGTGGGTTTGTCCAAGGGAAACCTGGATGCCAGCAGACAGGGGGCCAAGGGGAGCAGCTGCAGGACTGCCAAGGGCTCCAGAGCCAGCAGGAATGAAGTGTGGGTGCACCAAGAGCCAGTCACAGGGCTGTCACAGGGCTGTCACGGCAGGAGAACTCCACGAAGCAGTGAGAGAAATGAGGCAGTCCATCTCTATCTCCTTCAAGCCACTGAATTAAGAGTGGCATGATGTGGCCTGCATTTTTTTTTCTCAGCTGCCCCTAAACTGCTCAGGTTCCCGCAGCAACAGAAGAACAGCTTAACTCCCCTGGTTTCACCTGGTGAACACCAGACACAAACAGGGAGGATCATATGTCGAGATGTTTATTTTTCACTTGGTTAGCATGACCCAACAATTCACTCAGTTCCTTACAAAAACACTTCAACAAGTATCATGGCTCATGTTTAGAGGAAATGGGGAGATTTTGTGCAGAAAAACAGCACTTAGAACACAAGTGCATTTAAAGCCTGGGAAACATTCAGTTTGTGGCAGCAGTTTCTACCTCTCGAAACACAAAGAAATACAAAAACTAACATGACATGTGTGCTTGTTTCAAGATGTTCTACATTTCAGCAGTGGCAAAGTGAATGCTATTCAATCACTGCGATAGTCTTAAAGCCACAGAACTCCTCAGGATGCTCTAGCCTTCATGCCTCTGCTCCATGGGCTTCTTACAGCTTTGCTGCGCTCCTGCAGAGCATGACCCATCTATGGAGGGCGCTTTCAAGCTCTGTCTCCGGTCAGGAAGCCCTCCTCCTACACAGGATATAACTTCAAAATTGCCAGAATCTCAAAATCTCAGGGAAAGTTATGAGAGGAGAAATAAAATACAACTGAACAAGATTTAAACCAAAACTTAAAACAGGGTTAGAACAAAAGGTGTTCTTTGAACAAGTCTAGCCTGAACCAGAACAGTGGAGATGCTTCCTGCAGGTGGGTGTACACAGGAATGCTCTCAGGAAGAGTCTTCCATCTCCTCTCCTCTGAATCTGCTCGCCAGAACACCTGGCTATTAATTTAAGGTGTTTTCTTATGTTTCCTTACTCTTTTTTCTTTCTTCTCACACCCAGCCCTGTAACTCCTGGGTGTCCACAGCTCATGAACGCCGGTTATGATCTGATCACCAACGCTGTGTTAGGTCAGCTGGACCATCCAGGCTTCTGGCACATGCTTTGCCATGACCCCAGTTTTGGTACTGACCTCTAGAAAAGTCTCTGATCTTTCTTACAACTGGTCAGGCTGCATGGTCTCGTGGTCACCACCCTCACACAACCACCTGCCACTGACACAACCTGCATTAGGTTTTTACCCTGCCAAAAGCCTGACTGGTATGGAGCGAGCTAAAAAGCCAGTGCTCTGTGAGGGCAATCCACAGAGGGCTGGCACTGAGGGACATCTTCACTGCCAGGCTGCACAGCCAATCCTGCCCAAAATGCCTGAGACCTAACACAGTCTGAATTCCAGCCCAGCTGTAACAAGCACATGAGCAACACTGCACTGCTGGCTGCTGTGAGGGTGAGAGGCTTTCCACTGCCCAAAAGCTTCATGCTGGAGCATCCCACGTTCCCTGGAGTCTGGTCTGTACCCCAGCACACTGGCAGGATGCACCTGTACTTGCAGCTCTCTCAACACTCAGATTTCAGGGGTGCAGTAAGTATTTAAATACATGGCATGATAACAAAAGCATAAAAAAATCTGCTATTTTTAGGGGCGAGGCACTGTATGTCTCAGTTACATCTCAGATGCAATGCAAGCAGTAACGAAGGAAGGAAGTGGGCACTTTCTAAAAGGCAGACATAGACTGGGCACTTAGGACACAAATGCAGCATTTAAAAGAATTGCTTCTGACACAAGAACAGCTGACAGAGATAATCTCCACAGCTCAGCATGAATTTCTACACTCTTTCAACAACTCTATTAGACAGGTGTGGTAGCAGCCAGCTGTACTGCATGCACAGACCAAGTTTCTCTAAAACCTGAGTGCCCATATGGCCCTGCAGCACACGGAGGTGGTGCCACCTGCCCAGGCATCGCCCTCCTCTCCCACCACCATCTGTGCACAGAGCAGGACCAGTATCAGCCTGAGCGTAGTGCAGAGCAGGTCTAGATAATGAGTGAGCTCAGACTGCAAAACGAGGGATGCTCCCATCCACGACACAGGGACCCCCAAACAGCTCTACCCACACAGGTTTAAAAGCCAGCTTCGCTTCTGGCCTTTAATTCTCTGCCCAAGCTGTGAGCCGGCACAAGTCAAGCCATAAGGCGGGGTGGGCTGCATGCTATTAGGAAGGTAAGCTTATTAGCAGAAAGGTAATCAATCTCTGTAGATCTCTGCAATAGCAGAAGGCAACGGTTTGCTTTGCCGTATCACTGGTAATGAGTTGGCAAGAGGAGAGCATTCCAAAACGTTAACCTAAAGCTTAATGTGACTGGTATGCACTTTGGGAGAGCACTTAATAAGACTGGTTCACCCAAGATGGGGAACTATCTGTCTGCTCATGCCTCCCATGAAATGCAGCAGGATATAAAAGTGTGATTTTAGCAGTTTAGAATACAAAATGATGGGGGAAAAAAACTTTGAAAAGTGATTGATGCAGTCTAATAATGTTTCACACAAGAGCATTTCAAATTACGTTAAGATATTTTTATAGGTTTTAGATATGATAAAGTAGGTTTGCCAGGTAGCCAGGTAGGCAGGAGAGAGTAAGGAGTAAGAAAATAATGAAATTATTTTCTTACTTCTTACACAGACATATGGATAACGCCATACAAACCACAGATAAAATGCACCAAAAAATTGCTAGCTTAGCTTTTAAGGTTATGGAGTTTTGCTTTCTAATCAACACTTACCCATATAGCTGTTTTAAAATATTGATCTGATAGCATGATCCCAAGGGAAAATAAATATCAAAAGGGGTGATTTAATTCAATCTTCTGATTCCTGCATAACATGATCCTATTTCTTCAAAAACCCAGAAAGCAGTAACTTAAGTGAAGCTTACAGATCAGCTAATGTATTTACAGCCTTAAAATAACATGAGACTCACTATAAAATACACTGAGATCCAAAGTTAATCTCTTTTAGCAATATTCTTGCAGCAAGTAAAGATGAATTTTACGGTGAAAAAAATCCATTTTATCAGGAGCAAGACTGAGCTTTCTAATAACCAAGCTCCTTTCTAATGTGGTACATCATTTCACTTTACTCATAAAGAACACTTTGCCAAATCTCCAGTTAGGCTTCATTTGATACAGCAGAGATGTTGCAAAACCAATACCCTCTTTCAGAAAGTCTCTTTAGTCTCGATAATGACCACATTGCGATGCATTTTTGATGCACAGAAATGGTACAGTTCCAATCAGCAGCTAAATGCTGTTCCGATGGTGTCAGCCAGGCAGATTTCCTTGGCTCCTTAGAGCTGTGAAGCAGTTGCAAACACCATAAGCTCACAGGAAAAATCCTGCTCAGTCAAGACTCACTATTCAGAGGTGCTGAACAGATTTAAGCAACCTTTATTTAACACACATTTCACTTTTCCGCACAGAATAAAATGGTGATTGGCATTCTTGACTCTCACTTATCTCCAGATTATAAGAGCACATCCCAGCTTCTATGCTGGTTTTGTTCTGGAAACTCTGATACCAGCACACCCGAACTTTAAACAAAGGGAGGTTTAAATTACCCAAACCAGGACCACTGAACTCATTTGGAACTCATCACCTTAGTTAAATTAGTGTGCTTTTCAGTGAATCCCAGATGCAGAATGTACGTCTGAAAGCTACTATAAAGTTATGCTGTAAAAGGGTTCCTGGGTTTACACACCCTCACCTCCACCCCATAAATGTGAAGATTTCTGATTTAGATTCACAGGAGGTAAAACATCAGATACAAGGATTGCTCTGGGCAAGCCGCCATCCCGGCTGCAGAATTATTTTGGGGGTGATATGCCATCAGCATTATCAGTTAAACCATCAGTTATACATACAAATGCCTACCTCTGTACAGACACATCAAGAAGGGACCAGACTAGACTATGATTTACTTTCATTGCCTTTCTTTGACCTCTGGAAAGAAAACCATGGGCTCAGAAAGCCCTCAATAATCATCTCTCCCACAGTTGTCCTGCAGCACAGAAACTACAGATGACAAAAACCAGCAACAACTCAACCCTCTGGCAGTAACCTGTAACTCTGGATTTACAGCAATTTAGGAGAGATGATAATTAGATTACTGAGGGATATTTTCCTGCATGCTTGCTCTGCATCATGTGTAATGTTTAGGAATTGCACAAGAAACCACACATATCATTGGTAATAACACCAATCCATGTGACCCCGAAAGGGGTGGGCAGCACCCCCTGCCCCCAACCACCCTCTTCCCTCCTTTGCATGCATTCCTGCTTTCCCATCCCTTCTAATCTGGGAAAAATACTGACATTTCAGCCAGATCTGCTCTGGGACTTGACTGAAGCTGGACGGTGTGGGCAGCACAAAGACACAGTCAGGATGACTCTGTAGCCCCCTCCCTGACTGTACCAAAATGACACGTTCCTTTTATTTGGACAAAGAGAGCCCTAAGTGATTCTTATATCTCACAGCAACCTATTAACAGAAAGAGACTTTGTGAATGGAGTATCCGGGTAAACACTTCAAACAAATACATCAATTATGCATAGTCCGTACACTTTTTCCACCTTAGGGATCAAACTGAAACGAGACTAAAGAATTATGTTTTATTTGTATTAAAAATGTATTAGCTGCTGTCCGAGAAGGTTTTCTAGAACATTTGGTATGCTACCCAGGAAATTCTGTCTGAAGCTTGTATTGTTTATTATTGCCAATACAAGGAGAAACGTGGCACTGTTATAGCTGAGAACCACAGTAATAACTCTTCAGGCAGAACAGCTTATATTTAACAAGAATAACTTTTTCATCTGAGCCAGAAGATCTAAAGGGAAAGGAAGCCCCAATTTTTCCCATCTATTTTATATATTCAGACTTTACAACCAATCTCTCTTTTATGGCACAAAGTGAAACTAGGCAATCATTTATGAACAGATCCTGTGCTCACCTTCGCTTAAAATCTGCCATAACACTAACTGGTAACCAGAGACATATGAAGACTCTGCAGTTTCATGGAAGATACAGAGGGTGAAAACGTGTGATTTTTTTAAGGGTTACACAAATCCTGTGCAAAATCCTGCAGAACTGGGCAACATGTGGACTGGAGAACTGGGGTTTCCTGGCTGAAATGTTAGGTTTCTCCATCTATGTCCCATGAATCTAAACCACATGCAATAAACTTGACTAATTCTCTGAAAGACAAATGGGTAGGAGAACTGGATAAATACAGAGTCTGTTGGAAGAAAAAAAATAAATTAAAAAGTCAAATTCAATTTTAAAGAAAGGTGGGCAGACAGGCATAAATAACCACCTTCCTGGAATCCTGACTGGATGTCTAAAATCTGGGAGAAAACAAGGACTTCCAGAGGCAGATACAGTGTTTGGGAGAGAGGAGAGGAGATGAATCCTTTACATCTCCCATAATCCTGTGACTGAGATTAATTCTAGCAAAACTCTCCAAAAACTTAGACAGCAAAAAATAGATTCTTTATTTACAGTCTCTCTCTTTCTCTTTTCAAGAAAAGGTCAAGTCAAAATGCACCAGATTTGGAACATGTAAGGACAGGGATGAAGCAATCATTGCTATCACAGAGAAAATTCATTTGCAGCAAACAAGCCACATTTGATGGCTTCTCAATGCTCAGAGACACAAAGAGGGGCTCTTGTCCCTTCCCTAAAGCAGAGATGGAGCCTGCAGGAAAGCTGGGGGTGCCCCCACTTTGTCCCAGCTCTAGGTTTGCTTTGTGATGTTTGATAAAGTGACCAAGTGATGCATCAACAATGCACAACAGAGAGCAAAATGCAAAAAGTATTACTGTAGTTAGGGAACTAATTGGTTTTTTAGTCTAATGGTTATAATCAGACTTCCTGATTCTCAATCTTCCTGAACCACAGAAGGGGTGAGATTAAAGACTGACAACTGTAATTTTTACATATTAGACATCTAAGTGTCATTTTCAGGAGTCTGGTAATGAAAACTCCACAAGACATTTTTCGATAAATTTAAAAATTTTTATGGCATGGTTATAAAAGTGGTTTGTTTTGTTTTCGTTTATTTTTAAACAGGATATTTTTTAATCACACAGAAGTAAACTACTGTGTTTAAGAAGCTGACATTAGACACTATAAATATTCCTAAACTGATCCCACTTCTGAACATCAAGGGTGAGAGAAAGGAAAGGGAAGCAAAAGAATACACAAATGCATGCTGATCAAGTAAGTTATTCAAATAAAAACATTAAAACGTACGGGGACAATTAAGACAATTAATGCTAACAGGTTGGTATGTAATTTAATGAAGCAAGTTAATAATGGCATCCCGCTTGGGATTAATCGCAATAGATTAATCAATTAAGAATCATGGAGAAAGCAAAAAAACTGCAGGTCAAAAACATTTACAATGCTGTAAACTGAAAGATAGTGAATCTGACATTCAAACAAACATTAAACCAGAAGAGCACAGAGATCTATTCCCCATGCAATGCACACAACCAGCTCTCATTAATGGTTATGACTGATAGCTCAAGGCAATGAGGACAGACCCCATGAAACATGCAGAGCGTTTTTCATATTTGCAGCATTGCAGAACTCTGGAGTCCAAGTCTTCTAAACAGCAAGAAAGTTTGCAGTTCCTTCCTGACCTCAATAATTGTGATTTTTCCATTAAATAAATCAGAGCAAAGGACTGTGATTTATCACAAAAAGCAGAAGTCATTCGATAACCCATTCCCATTTTTATCCTCCCTCCTTGCTGCTGCATCCAAACCAGAGACAGCACAAGTTGTGAGTTGTGGTCTCAGACTTCACAGTTAAGAAAGCATTGACAGTGCATTTGGGAAAATAAAAAGGATTTAATTTTAGTTTTTACCCTCAATTAGTTTTTCTAGACCCTTTGGAAGTTCATTTCCCTAGATAGATCTGAGATTAAAAACAAAATAAAAGCCTAAGACTCTGTGCATTCTGGTATTTCACTCCGCACTGTAAAAGGAACTGCACGGCACTGCTTGCAGTACAGCCCATATCCTTTAAAACTCAATCTAACAAAAAGGCTTTAATTGAAAGTATTGCATTTTGGAGGTCATCAGACTTTTTGCCTTTGTGGAAAATACCATGAACAAGTTCACAGAGTGAAGAGAAGAAGGGAATGGAAGACGACTGCTTGGGCACTGAAGAAGATAAGTGCACATAAGGTAAATTATCCTTCTACACTGCACAGTCAGCCTGTGGATAGGAAAGTTTCAACACAGCAGGTTGCAGCCATCATGATCTAGAGACTGCAAATGCCTCTTGGCAGAACACAGGCAAGCAGAAGCGGAACGATGTGTTTGCTTCCAAGAACGATCTGTTTCAGCCGCCCTGTCAGTCTGTGCCTCCGAACGCAGCCCCCCTTTCGCTCACACATTTGTACCTCATTCCTCTAAGCAGGCTTGCTCAGGATGTTCAGGCTGCTGTGTGAACACCTCTGCTCTTCACACTCACAGATTTAGCCACACAAGCTCCTTCTCATGATGAGCCATGACAAATGTGCAGCCATGTGAGCGACAGCCCAAACCCCCAGCACCCTGCACACAAACTCTGCTCGTGTTTTCATGGGATGTGACAGGAGGGAGTGCCAGTAGCCCGGGCTCTGCACAGTGACCAGCAGGAAAGGTGTGTGTCAGTGCTGCTGGCAGAGCTCAGGAAGTTTGGAGAACTGAAGCACACCTGGTAAAAAAACCAACGAACCCACAGGTGAAAGGGCCAGTGCTTCTCCAGCACAATTCAGCGCTCTAACAAAGCCCTGGTTTCTTGAGCCCAGCAGCGCTGAGTGGCAAACATTGCTGGGCTCACAGAGCCCTTCCCAGCCCCCTGTGCTCCCCAAATGGCTCCCAGGGATCACCCCTGCAGTCTGCCCCTTCCTTACCCTCCTACCTGCCCTCCTTTTTGAGAAAGGGATGCACCTCTGCCCTTGTCACCACTGCATCACCCTTCACAAGGAACAACCTTTTGAAGCTTCTCTAGTAAACTCAAGACTTCAACGGGGATTGTTTGCCTAGTGCTCTCCAGAGGCAGCCTGCTCGTTTATGTACTAAAATAAAGGAAGAAGAACATTATTACAGGAAACCTGATTTTTCTTTAAAAACAAATCTGTCTTGAACA
Source organism: Pardalotus punctatus (assembly GCA_013400915.1). NCBI lineage: Eukaryota > Metazoa > Chordata > Aves > Passeriformes > Pardalotidae > Pardalotus > Pardalotus punctatus. The sequence goes on along the minus strand of VZTX01028741.1, from coordinate 259,578 downwards.
GCAGTTTTAACATCACTTGAAACATGACCAATCTGGGCAGAGGTATGGATCAGAAAAAAGTTAAAAGTCTCATTGTTAAGCACTGGTAACTCAATAAGCACCAAAACTGGAGATATATAGATATATATTTTACTCTCAAAGCTATTCCCCATCTGTTCTCCCATTCCTTTCTTATTTTACATAAAATATTCAAAAATATTCATATTTCCCAAAGAAACTTTCAACATAAGTTGAAATAAAAATCAGAATTTTGGGCTAAGTTTAAAAAATTATTTTTGTTTTCTTTAATGGAAAGGGTAGAATAGACTTTTTAGAAACAGTTTCCATGAATTTTTATCTTCTACCCAAGCCCTCCTCCAATCAAAATGGTTTCAGACCAAGTTGTTTGATCCGCATGAACACTTGTTTTTAGGCACCCAAACTTGCTTGTTTTGGCTAAAAAACCGCCTCTGGAGGCTTTTCTGTGCCATCCACACACTGAGCGCTATTAAAATCTAACAGACTTTAAGAAACTCTCAAGATTTTTTATTTACGTTCTCCATGATGCAAAATCACGGACAATTTTATCTCCATTTATTTGCTGGGAAATTAGGAGAATCCTTTTCTGCTCCAGAGATGCTTCGTAAGTTACTATACCCCATTATGGGTATTGTTCAAGGTGTTTATCAGAAAAATGTATTTTTGTGCTGTCCTGACCACATCTACCTACTCTGGCTGTGTCTTTATAAGTCAGGGTAGATACTTTTTACTTCTATACTATTTTTCAACCATTTAAAGTCTCTAGTAGTCCTGCTTTTATTAGTAACAACTAACGTTTTCAAACAACTGCAACATTTCGAAATGCTGAGAAACTGGACTTTGTAGAGAAGAACCCATTTCAAACTGTTTTGCTTGTCTTCACTTTCATGGAGAGTTATTGGTTTACAGGTACTGAATAAGCAGCTTTTGCCTGTACACATCTTCATGGTATGAAGATAATAAAAATATACCTGTACTAATACTAAATAACACTGCTAATCAATAATAACAGCTTTATTATTCCTAAGCTACAATTAATAAAACCCCATGGGTTCTAACGTAACCATTAAAAGAATTAATATTACAATTCAATTTTAAGGTCTTTACATCCATCTGAAGTCTATTAAAATAAATGAGAAGTCTCTCAATGACTTTGGATGTTAATGATGCCACGTGTCATTTTCACTGCTGCAAACCACCTCTAAGATATTGCATAAACACTGGAGTACTGCTCATGCTTCACGTAGGTGGATATAATGTTCCAAGAGAAGTGCACACCTCTCTCTCCATTCTCATTGTCAAAATCAACCTAGCTTTGCTCAGACTTTCAAAAAGCATTAGAATAAGGGAGAGGCAGAATTCCCAGGAATTGAGATGGGGACATGGGACCCTGGACTCCTACTGGAGGTGGTTTTCTCAACAGCCACTGAATTTAAATCATTTATTCACTCAGTTTATTTGGTTATGGTGGCAAACAGTCAATGAAAGGGAAAAATGGAGCAAAAAGGCTTCTAAGGGAAGTTAAAAGCTGAATTCTATTGGTTGAGAAATACACATTAAAAAGGCACATTTTTGGCAAATATTCAATGGCTTTGATGGTGTTCCACCAATTTATTCTGCGTTCAGCTCATTTAGGCTCCTGTGAAAAGTGAGCTATTGATCTTATTGATGAAGCAGACCAAGAACTATTACCAAAAAAATCTCACAAAAAGCAAGGCCACAAATACTCATTTTACTGAAGAACAAATCTCTGGATAGATGAGTAAGTACTAAGTATAAAGACATTTATATGCAAATAATACACACATCGATCTAAAAGGTAAACGGGCTACAGAGAATTTTTTCAACCACCCTACAAAACTGTACCAGCATTGTAAAAGAAAATTAAGAATGGCAACTCAGCAAAAGACCTGTAAACCCCTTAATTTTTCTTCCACGTACTTTTTAAAATACTGCTAGCTGCACATTTACTGCCAAGTACCTAATTACCTTTAAAAATCTAGCTCTGCACTGCTGAAGCTCTTGAGTGATCGAGGTATCAACATCACTCATCATTATGGAGCTAATTTTAATGATGAAAGCATTGCTAAAAGTTATTTTAAAATTCATTTTTACTTAACTTCTTTAGAGATGATTTGTTTGAGTACCTGAGACACAGTAACTAATCACTGATGGTTTTCTTTGCAAATATAAAATAGATTTATATGCCCTCCCTGTAGGAACAAGAATTCCACCACCTCCTCCTGAATTTCTGAGCTATCGAATATTTGATGAGTGCTTAGGGAATCAGTATTGTGTCTTTTCACAGCAGTAATCAAGGAATGAAGTATTCTCTGCCATAATGAATCTACTGCAGGACTAAAAGATGAATATTTCAAATGCAAAAGCAATATGTTTGTTTTGAACACATTTAAGTTTGGCTTTAATAAAGCAAGTAGTGAAGTGTGCAATGAATTATATTGTTAGATGGTTAAAACAGAGCTGTGCAATATGTCTGAACGCATTTAATCCAAGTAACTACCCATTTAAAATGTGACTTATAAATATGTATTACATGTATGATGAACGGATGACTCAGGAACCATGACAGACCTGGGCCTTGCCTTCCACTCCTGGCTCGCTTCAAAGCCAGCTCAGCCTGACAATTAACCAAGGCCCGGAGCCAGAACATCATTAACCACAAGTTGAATCTTACGTGGGCTGAAATTAAACACGTGCACCAACTATTCCAGTTAGGATCATTCAAACCGAGCCCGAGGTGCCTGGCTGGACTGGGACCTGCTACGTGTGTTCCAGCAGCTCATGGGTCCCCGTGTGCAGCCAGAGGCTCATTTGGGATTCCCACAAAACAGGGTCCGTCACTGCCGTGCTACCCTTCCCGCAAATCCAGAAGCTTTTCCTGCCAGCCAAGGGTTTGCTGTCAGCAGGAGGTGATGGGCTCATCAACTTAAACATCCCCCACCAGCACCAGCTTCACTTGAGAAACACCAAATCACTGCAACACGGAAACGAACGGCCGTATGTGCTCTCCTGAAAAGCTCGTCAGAAGGCAAGGTCTCATTTGTCATGGCATTCTCTCATTTGTCTCCAGGGGATTTTGACTTCTGCTAAAATAACAAGTGAGTTCTCTTTAACAACAAAGAAAATCCAGCTGGAGATTTCAGGCCAGCTCATCTCATTTGCAAATTAAGAATACCTGCTATGGAGTCCCCACAGTGCTATTTTGTGTGAGACCCTCCAGTGTCTCTCCACAATGAGACATGGAGATGTGCAGTTATAGCAGGGTGTATTTGCAAGAACTGTTTCTTAGTTTAGAAATTTGTTTTGTCAGATCAACTAACCCGCAGCACACAAACAGAAATAGCATTTATCAACAGAGCTTAAAATGAAAGCAATGAAAAAGCATAGATTTAATGACAACAATGTTCCAAGTGCTTCAATTATCCAAGTTCAGAACCAATGTACCTCACCTGGAAATTGCTCCTGAAATAATGAATTCAATAAGGAAAATTCTTATATAGTCCAAGTTAAATTATTTAAAAAGGAAGAAAGAGGGTTCTTAATTATTTAATGTTTCACCAATAATTATATAGTTCAGTATAATGTTCACTCACTGGAGAACCTGATTATCAAAGGAACATCAGGATTTGTGAACATCAGTCAAACAAAAAACACCTGCCAGACTACAAATTCAGCCAGTGTTGTACACATTCATTCCAACACAGCATTACCACATTAGCAAAAATCCAAGTCTTGACTTAATGGCAAACGTATCCAATAATTTATGTTAAAATATTTACACAGAAAAGCATGCATGATTCAGTTTTCTAACGCATTTGTAAAAAACAGTATGACCTCTCTTGCTACAATTTTTTAAGGCTGTGTTCTAGGTAAATGAGTCTTGGAGCAAAGCTGCCCAGAAGGAAAACCTGGTACATGCACAAGTTTAACATCTCAGCACTGATTCCTTATTTTGACCCAAAGGCAAAGGAAAAAATGCCAAAAGCCCCACAGCCATTTCCTTATGGCTGAAAATCAGGTTGTCCCTGGGTCACCTCACCAAGAATTACCTTACCCCCATTCTCTGGAAGAGATTAGAGAGCGTTTATCAGTAATGGGCTCAGATTTCACCGCTCCCAGAGCAGAGGAGCCCAGCTGCACCATCATCCAGACTTTACAGCCTCATGGTCTGCGGCCGGCAGGGCTGGAAATGATGAAAAGTGTAGATTTCTGCTTCCCTGAGGGGACTGCAACACTCAGTTGTGGTCTCGAAAAGCCTGAGGTCTCTTATAATCAAAGATAGTCTGTTATGCTGTTAAAAAAACCTACTTTAAGTTATTTTTAGTGAGTTTAATGACTTCCTTGGAATCGTGCAAAGAGGGACTTGCAGTAAGTGCAGCACCTGGCTTTGCAGGTGGGGAATACCAAACACAGTCCCCCCACAATTGTAAGATCCTCTAAAAAATGGGATTTAGGACATGTCCCATACAGACTGGAAGCGGTGTGACAGGGGGCAATGTTTCACATGGCTGATGTGAAGCCCATCAGGGTAACTGAGCAGTTGAATTCCACACAGATGATGCCCCAGCGTGTTGCCCCAGCGTGTCACACACCGTGGCACAAACCCACGCTCCTGACACGGCACACGCACCAAACCCACAGCACCTCACTGTGCTATAAACCAGGCTTAGGTTGCTCTGTTTCTAAACTTCTGTCTCATATGGCCAAATTCAATTTGCCCAAAGCTTCCCACAGCACGCTGAGATTAAGAAGTCTGGGGAATCATCATCATGCCATGCCACTGTAAATTATCACAGCTCCACCAACTTTGCCCTAATATGAAACGCCACAGAAGTGCTCAGAATCCAGCAGTGATGAATTTAACATGCCTCCTTCCACTATCCTGGTGTCAGCAGAGTTACAGCAATTTATGCAATACAAGGATCTGTCCTTTTCTCCTTATCAAAGCATTTGATCAAAATCAGTGACATGCAAAAAGACAACCTTACTTAATTTGAGCAGCAGAGTCAGGCTTGTCACTCCAACATCATAAGAAAAAGGGAGGTATTTACATATGGGTACTTCCATATTCCTTTTTATCTGGCTTCACAAAGATAACAGCAAGATCACTTTCTTCCTCAGTAAAAACTAGTGTGAAACCTCACAGAGGATCAGCATTTTCCCATGCTCTTCCCTCCCTCCTTTGCTCTCTTTTGAAAAACAAGACCTCAAGATACTTCAAATCTTCATTAGCCACTTCTCTGCCTGTGACAGCCTGGTGGTGTGCAGCGGCTCCAGCCCCTCCCTTCCGTTCACCCCCGAGTCAGAACGGTAGGACCCCGTTTCTGACGCGAGGTGACAAAGAGCCCACGTGGCCGAACGCCACTGCCACAGGTGACAGTGCCCACAGGTGACAGTGCCCACAGGTGACAGTGCCCACAGGTGACAGTGCCGTGGCCAGCAGCAGTCCCTGCCCCACGCCACAGACCTGGAGTGTGTGGAGCCACAAATGAGCCCACCCAGCAGCCCCTGACCGGCATCTCAGGATGCATTTCAAACAAGCAGACGCATAAATTCACTCATTCGGAAACCTGGTCTGTTCAAGAACTTGTTACTATGACAATTTAGAAGAAGCTGCTACAGATAAGATTGATGAAACTTATTGATTAATTTTCTCTCAAGCTACGTTTGAATTTTAACTTGTCCCTAAACAGAACCAGTTGGTGTTGGTTTGTTAGTATTCCAGGGACTGCAGCAGCGTGCTTCAGCAGCGAAGGAAGTTCCATGATAAATGTGTTCTCCAATCTGCATCTGTAGAGTAGCTATAAAGTCAGAACAATCCAGGCAAAATTTTTCATTATGTTTTTAAATATACTTATTTACATTTTAAATCACACATAGACAATATGAAATATCTTTCACTTAGACAGGTGGGAACAAGAAAACAGATGCATCCATTAAGCTTGAAACAATTCAATGAATTAAATAGTACTTGGTGAACACTTTGGTTTATGGATATAGCCTTTGTTTAAACTTACTTGGAAAAACACGGCCATGGCTCCTACTACCCTGTTTTCTAGAACTGCTGTTCCAAAACTGTCAAAGTCATCAGGATTGTAGAAGTAAATCTGCATCTGCAAAAATTAAAAACAACAGAACCACATTAGTGTTGATTCATACAGCTCTCATATGAGGTAACGCATACATGCTGGACGTAAACCCAGTGTTATGAACCCGAGATAAAGGAATTCTGCTGAACAATACTGTTTAACTAGCATCTTGATTAATAGCATGACTGCCCTGCTGGGACAGTAAGCAGGGAACAGAGTCGATGCAATGCATTTTAATACCAAACCCAAGGATAAACAGTATGGTCAGTCTGTTCAGATGGTAAACTTTGTGCTTTCTGCCAGCATCTCTTCATTTCTTTGCACATTGAAGGCTCATCTCCTGCTCTGCTAAATGTGCTAAACATATTTATCTCAAAAACCACAGAGAATTTTGAAAAGGATTTCAATGTTTAGAGTTATTCCTTTACTCCTAAAGTAATTTGTAAGATAAAAGTCTGTCTCCATAGCAATGCATTTTTATGAGCCTCTGATATTCAGGTCTATCAGTTAGGGTCACACTTCTCCCTGTCTTCAGTTAAATGTCTTCAGTTAAATTTTATCACTTTTATTTCCCAAGCATCAGTACTCTGCTAAAAGTAGGAGACAAAACCAGATATATTGATGTCATTTTTTAATAAATAACAGTAATTACACAAACCCCAAGTAAGAGCAGGTGAGGACGATTACACCCCAAATTAGCAAGTGTTGGAGCTACACAAACAGAGAAGGACCAAGAACAGCCTCCCCCATCCACTGTGCTGCTGAACACAGCCCACAGCTGGAGGGAGAAGGAAGGTCTGGCTGGGACTGTCCGTGCCTCCCAACACACCGCTACTCTGACCAGGGCTCCCTCCAGCAAGTCTGTCTGTTGGACCAAACACTTCCTTGGCATTTTCCAAAATGCTACTGCATGACACATCCTTCTATATTCACAAAAGCACCATTTTCCCCATATTTTGTATATGGCACGAGAGATTATACCTTTTATCTTCCTCAGATACCTTGCTACTCACATTTAGTGATTTCCCAGCCTCTGACTGTATATATTGGCTGTAGTGAATAGGTGCTTTGCCAGTACAATACAGTTAAAAAAACATCACCACATAGGGAAAAAGCCAACATGAAGATCAGGGCATTCAGAGATAGAGGTATTTTTTTCAGCAGGAGGAAGACCACACTCCAAATGGCCCACACAAAAAAGGAAAAAAAATTGGCACTCGCACTAGCTTTATAAAATTTGAAAGCAATTTTCTTGCCCTGCTTTGGCCTTCCTATTCCCAGCATACTCATAGCACACACACAGATGCCGACAATATCTCACAAAGGTGGTGGTGCCTCCAGATTTTGACAACTCGTGCTTCTAACAAAGGCAGAGCAAGTACAGCTATTCATTGATGCAGAAATTAGAAACAGTTTGTTTCAGGTAGAATTGCTTAAACTTCAGTTTAGCCAGCACAGATCAACGCTGACAAAACACTCACAAATTACATTTTGCTCTTCTTTATTTTAAAGTCTAAAATTATCTATACCTTTCATAAAACATTTCACTATATATTCCTCACAGGAGTTTATGAAGAAAAGCATCACTGAGTGAGTTCAGCATATGCCAGAATCATTTTGGATCAATTTTGCTCAAGGCATTTTAAAGAAATTAATTTTTACAATACACTTCTGGATAGCAGTGCAAAGGGCTTTGGTAAAAGAGTTTTTCATTCAGATCCCTCATCTCAGCAGTGCAATCTCACAGCCTAATCAAGAACCAACCACACTCTGCCTTGATTACCATACACATTGGAGCATTTTACCACTGCTCCCTGGTGTTTTTCCAGAGAGCGTGGTTCCTCTCTCTGCATCCATCACGTCAAGGGGAACTGTCTCGTATGAAAAATTATCATCATCTGTCATACAGTAGCTTCCTTATGTGCTCATACAGCTAGAAGGAACATTTTCGGAGTAGAATATCTGAGGAATTGCTGTTATATAATTTACACACACATACACTGCAAAAACAACGTTGGAAAGACAGTAAAGTTACACCCTCAAAGCCTCATGGTTCAGGCTGCTCATAAAACCACACCTGGACACCGCTGAGCATTAGTATTATGACAATTTTCTAATTATGTGATCACATATTGTTCTCTTCCATAATACAGCCTCATCTGTTTTCCCCAATTTACAATAAAATGCAAATGTATCCAATGTATTTTTGTTCTTTTATACATAATATACATAATATTGAATGCATTTATCAGTAGATAGTTAATTTAATATTTTCTATGGGTGGGATAAGGTTCTTTATGTACAAAGCGGGAATAAGACAGTTAACCGTAAAATTAATTTCACCACATACTTAAGTGGCCTAAACATGCTAGAAAATTTTCATTATTACTCCTTATTATATAATTAGTATATACAATATATGGGGCACTTTGCATATAAATGACTTCTACTGTCTCTGCCTGGGACATACAAAGCAGCAGTACAGAATGCAACAAAGAGGCTTTCAAGCTAAAGAAAATTTGGATCTTATTATAATATGCCATTTGTGAAATGCAGAACGGAGAATCGCCCAGGCTTACACATCCAACCTGAATTGTGGCACCGCCTGATTCAGCCCCGTACAACATCATTTTTGTACATTTTTGCATGTGATGTCACAACAGCTTCTTTTTTCCAAAATTAAAAAATTTAAAGGCTGTAAACTCTGTAGTAACGGGAAAGCCTGAAATGCCCTTTGTGTGTGTGTCACCACCTGTCTGCGGTCAGAATGCTCTGCTCACACATCCCTGTGCTCCAAACAGCCTTCCCTGCGGCACAGGGTCACCAGTGTCCTGTTCTCTGTGGCACAACCGATGGGATTTACAAGACTTTCCCATCTAGCCCCATCATAGCTAACAAGGCTGGGAAGGGCTCACACGGCTTTCCTCAATCTCAGGTGTGCAGCACAGCAGTGTGCTTGAATTTACCCTGTAAAGGTCTATTATCAAAAACATGTAGCGTCCAAGCAACTTGAAATTGCCAGTATTTTGGTAAAACTAAGCTGAGGCAAACCATCCCTAGTGAAGCAAAGGTACTTTTCTTGCAGGAAGATAGTCTCCGTCCTAAAATGCTACCACAATTACTACTGCAGCTACAGAGCTTTACCAAGGCACGGACAGGGCAAGAGTTTGCTTTTAATGGAAAAACTTCATGCTTTGACACTCTTCACACTATAAAAGAATTGTTTTCAAACTTGAGAGAGATTTTCTGTACAGCACAGATTTAAGCCTGAAAAAATATCACTGAGGGCAAAATCTTCAGACTGTTACAAGTGCCTTAAAACAAAAGATTAGAGAGAAAGCCTTCGCTCTGCCATAACCCAGGAGATAATCACCAGTCACCCTAAGAAAACATGTCATGTTTTCTAGTCTCTGCTGCCCAGGAAAGCCCAGTGGCCAGCCATTACAGTTTCCAAGTATTTCAGGTCTATTCCCAGCTGACAACATTTACACAAGTGAATACACCACAGACATCCAATGTGTGGGTGATTTTCCAGCCTGGACAGCCTTTGTCTCCAAGCTCTTACCCCTCCGCCATGCCCTGGGGGCAAGAGGTCGCCTCCTCCTCAGGACAATCTACTCCCTGCAGAAACACCTTTCTTCAACCGTGTTCTTCCAAGCTCTACAGAAACCTGGTGTTCCCCAGACCTGGCAAAATGTCAGGCCCTGCTCTATGCCTAGATTTTAAATGCCAAACTGGGCTGCCACCATGCTGATGTTGTAAGGACAGGCTGTCCAAAACGTGCATATTACCGAGAAATACTGCCCACCAGAGAGCAGTTCGGATTTTATTAAGTGCAATTGCCTCTGAATGACTAAACCCTCATTAGGAAATGTCACTGGCTTGCAAAAACTGAGCCTGCTTCCAGTGAATGGCTTCTCCCCACCACCCATCCACAAATAAAAGGCTCCGTCTCTCTGCTTGGCACGACAGGCATCCAGACAGAAATCACCATTCCCGTGCATGACATCGCTTTGCTCTCATTACCCCACTACAAAGACAGAAAGTTTACATCCAATACAGAGTATCATGGCCAAACTCATTCAGCACTTATGAGAGAAAAGCCACAATGAGCGTTTGATAGATCCCAGAAGATGTGAGCGAGTTCAAAGCAATTCTAAGAGACTGGAAACCAAGCAAGTACATTTTCCATAGACAGATGCCAAGTATTTTAAAAATAAATAATTGAGACTTTTAAATTGGGCTGCTATCACCCTGTGCAACCTCCTACAGCAGATTTCTCTTTAGATTAAAAAATGAACAAAGGCTCATTGTGCTGTCACAGATGTGGAGTACAGAATATTCAATAGTATCAGGAATTCTGGTGCAAGGGAAAAGATCATCGGAATTAGCTTTCCACTCATTTCCTTCCAGCAATCCAAGGACTACCATGTAATTTAAAGCATGGTAAAAAAGCATTTTAAAAAAAAAAAAGTTTTATAGGCCAGCCAATTTTTGATGAATCAGGCAGCAAGACGCAGAGGCAGCAGCAATGTGGTTTATTATGTACTGCTTTACAGACTGAGAGTATTTTCAGAAGAGCAGAACATCCAGGCTGTGCAGGTAGACTGCAAATCTTTGCAGAGTGGTGAAACAAAAATTTTGAAATGTTTGCTTTAAATGATGGAATTAAGCACTGAATATACTAATTCTTAATTAGTGCCTTTGCTGCTTACATTGTAAGAATAAATTATTCTCAGTCACTTTTACAACTAGATTTAAAACCCCTTGCACAAAAATAAATTCTCTGCTAAGATTATGAATCATACATGATTTTTCTTAATTGAAAGCTCGCATGTAACTTACTTTTGCTTTAAATATGTGCATAGATTTCCAGTGAACTGGATGATGTGATCCATTTGGCTGGAATAAAAATTTTCTACAGACATAATGTAATCTGCACTGCAGCACTAAAAATTCAGAATAACTGTCCTGCAGTCTGTGTGTTTACTGGAGTGTGAGATGTACACTGGGGCAATAAAGTCTGATGTTTGACTTCTCATTATATTCTCTTTAAAAAATCCATGAAACTTATCATTTATAACATATTCAAAATCTGCTTAGAAAAGGCGGGGGGGAGAGCGAATCGTGATGTTTTCCAGTTCTCCTACTAGAGCTTGATGTAATAACACAGAGTATATTGCATTCTTTTGAAAAGATAAAGTTGAACAGGAGCAGATAATGGCATGTTTTTCCTGCCTGGTCTATTATTCATCAGTGAATTTTTAACTATAGTTAGGCAGGTAGAGAGATGTATTTTGAATGTCATAACTTAGTATTCTACTGTGCCTAAAAGAGTGCTGGGTAAAATTGCAAAACAAAGAGTCAGACAGGGACTTTGCCCTAATGTAATTGCAACTTGATAATGAATACAATGCTAAGCTGAAAAAAAAAATGAAAGGAGCTGAAACAACAGGAAGAGCTAAGATCATGCAAGTGAAATACCAGACTTTAACTCAATTTAGACGTTCTATCCCTTAGAAGTATGGTAAATTTCCCTTTCATCTTCTTTAACAGTAAGCATTAATTCTTGCTTTGCTGTCTTCAAACAATGCAGTAGGTGTACCCGTGCTATAAATTGAGAATAAGCAATCTCATAGTCTTTTCCAACCTGAAGGGTGGCAGCTGTTGCACGTTCTGCCCTAAAGTCTGCAGAGCATTTAAACCTGTGAGTGGTCCAGGGACAGCTCAGCAGAACAGGGAGGAAACCCAGCGCTCACGGGGTCGCCCCGGGCTCCCACACGTTGTTGGATCACACGGCCACACCACTCAGAATCTTGAGCGTTAAGTCCTGAATGTTAAGAGAGAAAAACCTTGGCAAGCCAGAAACTTCCCTGATTTCTGCTGCCAGAAACAAATACCCCTTAGGCCTGCTCCCATCCCTAACAAGAAAATCCATCTTGCGTGTACACAGTGAGTCATTACACAAGGAAGGCACATTTGAAGCTAAAAAGCTGCATGTTGCATTCATTTGTATTACCGTAATATGAAAATAACGGTGTCAGTGTTTATGCTTTCCGTAACACGAAACTTTTTTGCAATTGCTTTGTACTCCGAGTAACAGCCATATGATTCACCATGAAATGAAGTCTGGAAAATCGTTTTGGATAAATGGAACTATAAATTCAATAGAATTTCCATGACAACATAGATTGCAACACTCCACCACAAGTGAAATGTTATAAATCATTCAAAACCAACAAAAAATCAGCAGTAAGTCTTCTCTTTCACAATGCACAAGACCCTTGAATTATAGAGCTGTGGTTATTACCTCCCAGTGCAATGCCTCTTGTTTCTGATCCTCCTTCCTCTGTGTTAAAAGTGTTGTTTCATATTTGACCTCCTTCCAAACACAGGAAATTATAATACTAACACTTTAATACTAAGATGTAAACAAGAACTGAAGCGCAACGAGCAGGAGGCTTTTTTGAACCTTCCCTTCTCATCTCCTAAAAATGTTTAGAATATCTTCATCCTGTGGTAATTATACCTGGGTATCCAGACACATCACAGCATCTTGTTAGACACACAAATTTAGGAGGCTCTTTTTCTGGAAACGTGGGTGGTAAGTGTACAATAGGGTGCTCAGTCAGCTCGTAAAAGGGATGTGAACCACATGTCCAAGCAATGGAAGAGATCCAAGGAGAGGAGGCAAAAATAAAAAAGGATAAAAGATTGCACCACACATTATTGCTCATTTGTTCCCCTCCATCAGAGGATTCCTGACATATGGTATTTCACTTCAAGTCCAAGGAACCGGAATGATGTGATTCCAGGAGAACCTTCACTGCAATTTTAAAATCACTGTGGCTGTTGCCTTCATGCCTTTAAGAAAAACCTTGAAAATGCTAAGCTCTTTCCTTCCTGAAAAGATTAAGAAGCCCAAAGGAGAGAGAAATAGTTCAGTATTCTGGTTTTTTTGTGCAAAAGTAGGAATATTTCTTAAAAATCAAGTATTTTGGTAACATGAGAAGTGGCAACGTATTAGTCCTTGGAATGCAAAGGTTACTGGAGAGTTTCTGCTGTCCTGCATTTATCAATGCCCATTTCTGGGCCTCGGTTCCTCATATTGTCATTGCCTACCCCTTCTTTAACTGGATGCTTTATGAAAAAATTTTGAAAAATTTGAAATTAATGGGAAGAATGACACACAGTTGAAAACCATGTGAAATTCAGTACCATATGGAGTGTTGTTGGAGGAAAAAAACCTTTGGGGCTGCTGTTCATTTGGTTGATACTGCAATAAGGACGAGTCACACAGGTACCTCATGGAGAGTCTGTTGCCCCCTTCATAGGAACTTCAACCAGCTCCTTAACCGACAGGAGAAATGCCATGAGAACTTGTTTGTGCTCCATCCCTCAGGTGTTGGAGCCAGGCTGGCCAGGGCTCTGGATGACCTGATCTAGTGGAAGGTATTCCTGCCCATGGCAGGGGGCTGCCATCGGGTGATCTTCGAGGTCACTGCTCTACGCCACGTGGCTCACGTCCCTTTCACGAGCTGAGGCCGCAGGAGCTCAGCACACACAATTACTGCAGGGCACGGCATCCTCACACCCACAGCATCTTCCCAGGCTCTGGGAGGACAGCTGGAGTCTCCCACTGGTCTCTACCTCCTCTACCAGAGACTTTTTTGTTTATTTATGGAGTAGCACCGAGTGGCACGCACGGTGGCTTTGTCTAATGGTGGCGTTCCAAATAAGACAGCGGAAACACGCAACACTGAGGCAAACTTGGCTTCCTAAAACTGTCCAAATGGAAAAATTAGAGGCAATCCTTAGCTGCTGGCATGGCTGAAAAACTGAAACAGGCAATTTAGAAAGTGGCTAAGCACCAAATGACACAGCAGCTAAAAACAAGCTGGATGGACTAACTGTATGAACAGAATAGCTCTGAACTCCACCCAAAAGGGGCTGTTTCAGATGTCTTCTTCATCTGTTTCCCATGGCCTTCCTAAAAGGAAAACAACACTGCTGAAGAGTTTTAAACTTCAAAATACCCAACATGTCCATACTTCAGATCATCTTTCAAAACTCCATTTACTTCCTTAAACATCAAGAAGTGCTACCAGAATGGAGAGAACTGGGATTTCCCACCAAAAATACTCCAGTGCTCTTCAGGAAAAAGAAAGGAGCTGGACTTGAAGAATAAACCCCACAAAAGCACACTTTTCCTAGCATGTGTGATTAACACAATTTCATAGCCACTTTAAAGATGCACTAGCACAAGTATTCATTCCTCTGAGAGCTCATATCTTAGCTCAAATTCCTCTTTTTGTACTGTGGAATTCAGAATGTCCTCTGTGTGTGGTCTTTTTTGTTGTTGATGGTTTTGTACCTTTTTTTATTTTTTTTTTCAGTGGGAGAAGGCAAGGTCTTCCAAGAGGTTTAATGAACTTCCAAATGCCTCAGAACAAATTTTGAGGTATTTATAGTTTCATTGCATCTCTGGATTCAAAGCTATGCAGCAGATGGGGCACGTTTTCAGCAGCATTTTGCTGGGCGAAAGGCCATTCCTATCTCTGAGGGGATGTGAAATCCTCCAGGCTGTACACTTGCAGAGTTATTTTTATTTATGAACTGTGAAGTAGACGGACAGTTGCAGCAGAACCAGTCCAGGACAAGAGCTTATTTGGAGGGTAAAAATAATATGGGCTTTCTCACGTTTTGCAGAATGCACCTCTATCTACAGCCTCATCATAATGCCAGAGGCAGAGCACACAGAGTGCTCAGCACCATTCTCAGAAACTACGTGCAGATTACCGGAGGGACTTGTGGCAGCCTGTGCTGCAGGGACAGCGCTAGTTCTGTCACAGCTGTCCCACCTGAACAGGAGGGATTTTTCCAATGCAGCTGCTTAATGTAGGTGTTTTACTTCAGGATTCTCCAAAGGGTTTAATATGCATGGAGTGAGAATGCTATATCCTTTCTAAAACTCAGGATCTCTTGAAAATACCTCAGATTTAAATTCTTCCCCACCATGGGCTGCCTATCCGAATTCCCCAGCCTTGGAAAACCTTACATGTAATATTTCTGTATTCTGTCTTTAATTTTCTAGGTTTCTCTACCCTTATCCTCTGACTGTTTCACCAAGCAGAAAGTGAAGTCTGCACACATATGAAGTGCAGTGTTAAGAAACTTGTAAACTTCTGAAGTGACTTTGTGTACACTCACACACAGAGTAGCTGAATACACCATCTTGGTTGCACCAGTGTGTTAAGGACGTGATTCTGTATTTACACTAACAAATCAAAAAGAACTAGACTTCAGCACTGCGAGGAGCAAAACACTCAGGCAAGCAACAAAACTGACAGAAAAGCTAAAGTGCTGGAAATTGCACAGCCTTATAAAGTTAAACCCTTGTCCACTGTCACATCTGCAAACCCATTTGCAAACACATTCTGTAATGGTCCTTTGCTGAATGTCACAATTATTCTCCCACGCCTATGAAACAGAAACACAGCTCTAATTCTCACCCCCTCCCTTGCTCATACCTGGCTGCAGATGCCATGTTGAGACTCCCCTGGTGAATCTGACTCCGCTGCTTAGACAATGTGACTAAAACAACCTCTCAGTTTTGACACTTCCAATTTCTTATGGACCCACTGATGTTGAAAGAAAAGAACGTTGAACTTCTCTAGAGTCCAGATGAACACAACAGTGCCACCAGATTGGCATTTGTGTCCAAATTTCGCAGGCTTTGGTTCAGTACAGCTTTCAGAACACATTCCTGCTGGGAGGCGTGCTCAGTTGTGTCCCTGCTCAGCCAGGCTCTGTGCCAGTTTTGTCCCTTCCCTTGACTCCACATTTTAATAACAGAAATGATTCTCATGCCCTAGAGTCACATTTCCAGTCTGGCTCACACCTGTGTATTTCTGAAAGCATCTCTTCTGCCTCAGCATCTCACACTCAAACAAGTCACCTGTGTAATGGACACCAGAGAAGTTCTGGTTTTCAGTGTGACAGCTGCTGGCTTCTCTCCAAACTCTTGGTGTCTCTGGCTCTAGAGATGCCCAACCAATTGAATCCTTGCTCGTGCCACTCCCGTCACCACCAGCACCAGATACCTGGAATGTGCCAGCAACCACCAAGGGGAACTGGGAACACTCCAGACTGGAGCAGCCTCTTCCCATCACACAGAAGGGAGAGCTGCCCCAAGTGCCCAGGGCTGGGCAGGTGCCACCTGCCCCACAAACCCACACTGCTATGTGCTACTGGTGCATTCACCTCTACTGGCGTTTTGTGACAGAACGGAATGCCTCAATGGAACTTTTGAAATATGGGAGTTGCACAAGTGAAGTCTTTATCATAAATCTGATCATTAACCTGCATAACTAATTTCCCTCCTGGCAGCAGGCATGGGTTGGAATAAATAGTCTATTCAATACCTACTGGGAGAAGACTTCTATATTTCATGTTTACTTTAGACAAGCATAAAAACCTTGGGACAAAGGGCCTCAAAGAGTCAAATTCCTTGCAGTTTCAACAGAGCACCCTGAATAATACATAAAGCAGCTATGCTCTTATCCCTAAAACCACAGGTGTGAACCAGATGTCATGCTTATCTTCTCTTGAGATTACAGCAAACAATCGCACGCCTTCAGAATATAAAGTAAGCTTCGGATCAAGGAACCTGAAATATATTAAAAGTATGGCACTGAAGTTAAAAATTCAAATATTAACCTAGAAATCACTGATTTATTTAAGAGTCTGTTTATAGCCTATGTTCTGTAAAAGTTGTATTTCTTTTATTTAACCTTTTTATAACAAGATATATTATGAATCACAAATCTGAGATAAAGCTATTTGCATAAGTCTCAGTATTGGTAAGCAAGGTTTTGCCAAACAGATCTTTTGAATATACCACTACCTATTAAACATGCATCATGGCTCGAGAAATGGAATTAAAGTTAAAGCCTCGATTTAAATTTTAAACTTTCCTATTATTGCAGAAAAGGTTTAGAGAAAGGTGAGCATATGCTGCACTCAAATATTGAAAGAAGATTAAACCCAGAAAGGTATCTCAAAGAGAATTTTCAAGTTAACAATACCTAGTAACAAGAAATGGTGCAAATGTGCTCCAAGCATACGGCCTTGATCATAATGAGGCACCTAAGAGTGCATAGCAGAGGATATTCCAAAATGTTCAGTTTTAAGAAAAAGAAAAATTTCCTCACTCAATGAGTGAACGTCACTAATATGTGTGTTTATTACCGGGGGCATTTCAAGAAAAGAACCACACAGTCCTCCCCAGATGCACAGAACATCCTGACCCAGCAGATTTCAAAGGTCATACTTCCATTGCAGTATTTCTTCTCAAACTAGGTCCAGGCACCACCTCCCACCTCCCGTGTTGATGCCTCAGGAGCAGCAGTGATTGCTGCAAGGGTGAGGGGCTGCTGCTCCTGAAAAAGAGTTGTGTCCTGCGTCAGTTTTTGCCCAGCTTTCCTCCTCCACCTTGGCTAGCTTCATTCTTTAATGCAGCATTCTGATTTCCTTGCACAGCATCCCCTGTCAAACACACACGCACACTCCAAAGGCTGTCAGCAGCTAATGCTAACACTTCAGTAAGAGAAGTCTGCCAGGTCAATTTATGATAGAAATATTGCAGGTTTGTAATTAGAGCCCTACATAAGAAAGCCTGGGTTTACTCAATAATCTCCACATTCACTTAACAGAAGCAAGCATCTCCCTCTCCAGCTGTAGAGAAAAGGCGGTGAATGCAACCTGAATCCAACAGCTGTAATGTCATCTGCTAGATTTTGAGGGAGTTGAACTACCTTGCTCACATACCAGTATTCACCAGTGACCCAGAGCCTCAGCCTGCCCTCCAGCAGCAGGGCCTGTGACTCCAGGGGAAAAAGCATCCAACATCTTGGCTCACTTGTGTCAACAAAACCGAGTATGAAGAGTCATAGGTTAAGGTGTTAACACAACCCTGTCTGTAGGGCTGAACAGTCAAACTTGGTTTGAGTTGAGTGCACAGACCCAGGCTGCTCAGCTCCATGGCAACACTAATGATTTAAACATCTTTATAACTTTTTATTGAAGATATAGGGGAAAAGTTGAGAACAGTATAAAAAAAACCAAAAATCAAATATAAACAATTGAGTCTTCTGGCTTCACCTATGCCTTATCCCCATCTCTGTCAGCAAATTGTTTTTCTAAGAAAAACCCATCTATGGATGGTAGTAAATATGATGAAAAACATTCTCCTTCAGAAAAACAGGTGAGATAGGCTACATCTAGTTCTGGAGTTGAGTCCTAATTTCTGCAGAAAAAAACCCATGCAACAGCAAAAAGAAAAGAAGTGCACAGCCAGATAACTCAGCTTCTGTGACTGATACTTGCAACTTCATTAGTGTGGAAAGCAGGCAATGCAAGCGGCTGTTATCAGCCCCTTCAACACCTGGTAACTCCTGTCAGGTGGCACAGGACACAGCTCTTCCCTGCCTTGCCAGGCACGGGCTCACAGCAGCGCTGTGAAAGGGAGTGTGTCTGGCTCACTGTGCCAGGCTTGTACCGAACAGACGGAGGAAAGAGATAGGAAGGAAAACAAGAGAGATGGGGGAAAGGAAAGGACAAACAAAGAAAAGACAGCATCCCTGTCTCTCACACCAAAGGGCTGTCAAGACTTTGCTGAAGTCAGTGGAAGCTCTGGTAGCTTCTGGTAGCACTGCTACTCTGAGCAGCTCAAAACGCATTCAGGATCATGACTGCCTTCCCTGAACACCCAGTGGTCGCTGGGTTGGCATTACAGGGTCCTGACATTCCAGAAGATTGTAAAATTCAAGTATTTCAGTTTGTCTCCTTCCCTTCACCAATTATCACCTGGCCCTTTCACTCCCAAGATCTCCTGTCACACAGACTGCCAGCCAAGGGCTACGGGTGGCACCAGCAAATCCATCAATTATGTTCATCAATCTTTTACAAAAAAACAGCCTGATCTGCTAATTTCCAGCTCCATTCCCACCTCATTCAAGCACATAGCTCAGAAGATATTTTGATGGGTTTTGGTTGTTTCAAGCTGCCGTCTTTCTGTTGAGTTTCTTAACAATGCTCCACACAGACCTTGTGTAGAGCAGTGAGGCCGTGGACGTTGGCTGATACTCCAGGCTGCAGCAATACAGCTCTGGAGAGCCCTCATAAAACACTTGATTATGGCTACAGGTGCATCAGGCTCTGTATCCTGTCTCAAGTACCGGGCACTAATGGAAAGTAAATCAAGACACGGACAAACAGCAACTGTTCCCTTCGCTGTACCCCTGCAGCTTCCAGCAAGCCTGAGGCCTTTCTGACCTGGACGCTGCACAAGGACCATCCTTAACTGCTGTGTCCAGAACTCTCTTAAATCCTCTTTCCAACCTGTATTTACTGCTAGTTGCTAGAAAATAATTTCCTAAGGGGTTCCACAATTCATACACCTCGATACACTGCAGGAAAACTGTTCCTTTCCATGGAATGTGTGCCTTCTGTCTTCCAGGACTCAGAATCTTAGCTGTACTGTGAAGCATAACAAGTAACATTTATTTAACTTTGTTGAAATTTCACAGTCCTGTGTAATCATGCGCCCAGAGCCACCTTTTCCAAGCTGAGATGTCACAACAACTATTTAGCTTTTTTCCTTGTCACTGAAGGTCCTCTATTATTTTGGACATACCCAGCATTTTTTAGGACGGACAGTCAGAACTACTCAAATCATATGTGCAATAGAGTAAAGATTTTTCCTGTTGATTGCACTAATTTCCTGATAATTTCTAATCTTCCTCTTTGTCTTTTTGCTGCTGCTGAGCACTGAGCTCACATGTTCAGACAGCTCTCTGTAAGGACTCCAGGAACACTTCCTTGAGTGGCAACAACTAATTTAATGTTCATTACTCCATGTGCAAAGTCAGTCTTCTTTCTAACCTAGTTAAACTAGAAAATGAGATTTTTATGATCTTGCTTTGTGTGTGTGTCTGCATATGACATGTCAGACCTCTGTAATAATTTTAGAGCGCATTGACCGATTTGATCAAAACCCGACTGCTCAGTCGGGCTCTTGACGGCTCAAAGACGCCCATGCAAGCGCCTTTGCAGCGAAGGGGCAGAGTTAGAGACACCCAATTCAGTTCACAAGTATGGATCAAATGTTGAAGACACTCCCTGTCCTCCTTCACAAAACACTTCACCATCACACCCAGCACGGGCAGCAGACACTGCAGTGACTGTCACGTCCCCTCCAAACTCAGCAGTGCTGCACACAGATAACCTGGGCTTTTTTTGACTTGAGAGCACTCATTTCTGCTCTGGGGATGTAACAGGTCACACAATGTACCCACTTCTTCTTGCTCAGTGGGAATGCCATCAGTAGGTGCAGATTCCCCTGAGTCACTGAGAGAACACCAGCATTTGAATCTAAGCACACAGAATATTAATAGAAATCCACCATTCTGTTAAATATTGTAATATGGTAACTTTAATCATAAAGCCTCTCAGTATTTAAATACTTCAGGCACTGTAGACATTTATACAACTAGCAGTAGATGAAATTTTCAAATAGATACTTCTGAGTAATTATCCTCTTGAGACAGCACCAATTGCTAAATAATGCCTCAGTTTAATAGCATGTAGCTCTTAAGAAATGAACAATTCTGGGCACTATTAAATCTCTCAGAAACATAACAAAGATGGTGATAAATATCTTACACTCCATTTTAGTCTTCATGTGGATGAGGAATAGGACATTTTTCCTCACCTGCTAGTTGGACTTCAAAGAGAATTCCTTAGCAAATAAGGAGGTAGCCCCTCCTGCTTGCTCTAATAAAGCAGGGTATGCAAATTTGTTCTAGACATCAGCAAAGAATCCTTATGTGCAAAATTAGCACTCAGACTCGCAGGGAAAGCTGTCTTAGCAAAACATATCAGAGGAAGAATAACTGGATGGGATAGCTGAGTGGGAATTCCTGAGAATGCCAAAATCCTTACAGATTAGCTGGCAAGGAACAATTGTTCTGTCCCCCCAGAACATCCCTCTGTCATTCCAGGGAAGAATTAACTGAGCAAAAAATAGAGAGAACAGAAATAGTATTCAGCCCAAACTTCAGTGAATCAAGGCATGACTACAGAGAAAGTTTTCAGATGAACCTGCTTTTATGTAACACAAAAAGCTCTAGAATATCAGGAGAATGCAGAACTCTTGGTTGGCCTTTATTCACGCTCCCTTAAGATGCTTTTCCTAAAACTTGGCCTGCTTGCATATTACTTACACTAATTAAGGAGCCTGAGGAAAGAAATTTGCATCCCCTGATCACCAAAGGTCTGTGAATAGAGAGATTCAGCATGCTGCTCCACAGAAAAGGTTGCCTTTTCATGGTCAAGAGTAAAAACGTGGAAGCAAAATGCATAAAAATATTTGCCTGCTCCTCCTGACATCCTTTCACAACTCAGGGGTGTTCCAAAGCCATTAGAAGTGATGAGCTCTCCAAAGCAAACCATGTCAGATTGTGTTCACCTTCATGCTAATGCACAACGTCTTGACTTAATTTCAAAAGCAGCCATCAACAATAAAGGCCATCTCAGACACAAAAAGCAAAAGTTAAAATTACTGCAATAAAGCCAATTTGTAGCCACTGACTAGCAACTAGTTTCATCATCATTTATCACTCCATCATGAAATGAATGGTCCTTTTCTTAATTCCACTTTGAATCATGACTGAAAACAATATGAAGGATTTGATAACTTGTTGACCAAAAATTTCCATTGTACTTTCCTCCTCATTAGAAAAAGTTACCATTAAAAGAAGAGGAAGACTAATATGGAAGTGCCAGATTTTGGGTATGATTGAGGGCTTTACATAAAATAGCTCCAAAAGTAAGGACAGTGAAGTATTTTTAGGTGTGTAATAATGCACAGCATTTTAACATATAGACATAAATACATGTCACTTTGGGTTCAGTATGTGATAAATTTCCATTAGTATCTCACTGCCATTTGAAGCACAGCTGAATACTAAATTCATATATACGTGGTTGTTCTGCTAAACCCTGTTGTGGAAAAGAAGGAAGGTCTGAAAAATTAGGAGGAAAAAAAAGCATGAATGTGAGATCCAACCACTAACATTTCTGCGGCCACTACAGGGAGAGAGCCAGAGGGATGTGGTCACTGCAGAGCACATGGTCACCACGTGATGGAATCACGAGTCCTGGACCTGAATGTGGCCATCACCTTGACCTGTGAAGTCTCTCTCTCTGAACAGCTGTACTACACCTTGCTTCAGTTTCTGTGGATCAGTAAGTCATCAAGAGAAACAGAAGCAGCAACTTCATCTGTCTTCTCATCCCAAAATTAACTGAGATTTAATAAATGCATAAGGTAATTTTCAGAATCTTACACAGAAGAGGCGTCTAGAGCTGCTGGCACAAAGCTCTGGTGTATTCTGTGTGGCTTTGTACTGATGAAGCCTCCGTTGATGCTATCTTAGGATTCAGTTAGTGATGGTTCAGTGGCAGAGGATACGAAGGAAGCCCATGTACTTAATAAATATAGTGATGTTTTTATTCTGAATTCAGGACCCCCTGTGAAATTTCAGACCTGGGATTTCTGTACCTACAGGTCATTCCTCAGGAAGCCACACTCCAATCTGTATATGTCCAAAACCTGGTAATACTAACAGTCTCCACACCAAAATAATCATGCTATCTATAACTATGTGATAACAAATTTAATCTTCTAGACAAATGCAGGAGTATTCATGGACACATATACCGAGTTCTGCCTCTATTAAATTTCCTTTTCAGAACGTAAAGCATTTGACCAGTGCAACCTGACAAGTGCCAGATGAATGCACTAAGTTAGGAGCAGAGTAACACAGCCCAATCAATAAGTTTAGGTACATTGTCTTAATTGTATCATGTAGATACTGCTTTTTTACCCACACACAAATAAAACAAGTCAAAACAGTCCTGTGCCAGACAGGGAAAAATCTCAGGAGTGGGATGCTGAGGATAAAATCACAGGTCAGTGAGAGGGAGTGCTCCCTGCAGGAGGCTCACTTTGAAGGCACCCATGTGTAAACTGCTCAGAGCTGGGGCAGCCTCCTTGCCTGGTGTTTGTACAGGATCCAACCTGACAAACACGAAGCCTGGTTCAAAAAATGTTCTGGATCACAGAAGCCAGCAAACCACAGGACTTCTGCACAGGATTTGGAGCTCAAAGAACCTTCATAAAGAGGCTAGAGTTACTTGGATTGTCTCTGGTCTATCTAGGCAGGCAAATATTGCTGGGGGGAGGTGGTTTGAAGATCTCATATAATATAATATAATATAGCATTACATAAACTACTGGAGACAACTTAAGGGAGATTTCCTCCTCCTTCCTTCCACATCACAACCTGATTACAGTCACATACAAATCTGAGTCTAATCACTGTTATCTTGCTCTTTTTAACACAAGCAAGGCATAAATAAGGATGAACTTTCCTCCATGGCAATAATGTCAAGTGTTTTACTAAATCCATCAAATAAAAAATTTTCTCCCACTGCTAGATCCCCTTCATCATATGCATGCTGTATCTCATCAAGAAATAGTTATATGCACATGTTTTTAAGAGATTCACGGCTTCCACACAAATAAACACACACATACGTCCAAAAGCTTAGGGAAACAACAGATTCCTTTTCAGCAGTATGCTGTGAAAAACAAAGTTTATTTCCCTCAAAATGCATGAAATTGCATTAACTGATTCTCAGACTGCTACAGTCTACTTACAAACCTCTAAGAAATTTTAGCTGTTTGCAAACTAGTCTTGAATGACTTCCAAAGACCTTTGTTAATGCCTGTCCCCAGAGAGGATGAAGATTATGTAGGAATCCCACCTGCCACAAGAACAAATCGATATTTTAACATTCTTACTGCGATACTGTTGATCCAGACTTCAGAAAGAGCTACCAGGAAAGTTAGCCACAGCATTTTCTGTAATTTTAAACCCATTACAGACACAGATAAAGCTCTATACCTGACATTTTGGTTATTTTTCTTTGTATTTTCCTAGTACATTTCACAGATTGGCCTCCTTGTCAGCCTAGGCTTTTGAAAAAGCAGTGATTTGTTTGACCAGACCTTAACTCCTCAGATTCCACAATTTGGCTTTTCTAGGAGTTATAATTATTGGGGGCAAGGGCTGAAATGAAGTTGTCAAGTGACAGTAATGGGCTCTCTTTCTCCCTTCCCCAGGACTGATGCTATTCATTTAGAGCAGGTCTACACACAAGCCCATCTAATCGAATCTGCTGAAACCTCAGTGAGACCTGGCAGTACCTCAACTGGAAAACAGTTCTAAAATTAATAATAAGCCGACCTTTCAGTTTAATGCCTTGGCTAGCACAGATATCTAATGGTGCACTTTGCCCAAGTCTCACACGGGCACTGGCAGCAGGAAAGGAGCAATGACAAAAATCACAGCAGATGCTTCACGGCCAACCAAATATGGCCACTTTAAATGGAGTTATGGACCAAGCAGACAATTTTATTTCATAATACATTCTGTTTCTGTAAGGTTTGATCTCAGTCTTTGCCCATTCAAAAAAAGTCTTAAGACAATTGTGTGGGAGCAAAGGCTTCTCCTCTGCTCTAGGTATACAGATTAAAATGGGCTGAGGCTTGTCCAGAGACTGCAACACTGAGGTGACAGGGGACTACTGAATGCCATTGTCTCCTGCTAAGTAGGAAGCAAAACATGAATATAATATACTAATTTCTTAAATTCCAATTAATTATAATTCAATTTGGCAAGGCCTAACGCAGGAAAATAACTTTATTTTCCCATCTTGTATATTTTTTAATGAATTTGAGACTTATGATTGATGGAAGCTTTCAAGCTTTTAAGTAGTGGATACTATAACGCTTTCCTTAGATAAATGATTTCCCCAATGTGAAAACGTTAGTTTTAATGAAATGAAATAGCCTTAATTGGTTGTGATGGGAAGTAAACCCTGAGATAAACATTGCATAAATAATTCACATCCTTCCATCTGGGGAGCTTCTTCCTGAACTGCAAAGTGTCTCCAATCTGAAATGCAATACACATTATTTTAGCAGCAACCAAAAAAAATGCAGACTTCTTCCCATACACTGCATCTGGAGTGTAGAGCATCTGCTATTCCAGAGCCGAGTGCATATTTTAAGACATGGTTTTAGAATTTCAATTCTGGGCTAGAACATTTTTTCCTAACACATGGTCTTCCGCAGAACTGGTGTCCGCTGTAACCGGATCTAACTTTAACTGGATCAGTGGAAATTCACATTTCCCATGATGAACCAACTGGAATATGTCAAACCTTCTCCACTATTTTCATTTACACCATACTGCGGCCAAGGCAGCATCTAAAAGATATTAGGAGATAGAGCTGTAGCATGTTTCATACTGGTTTATGCTATATGACCCTAATGTTCCTTTTCTGCACTTACTGCTTATTTAGTTTAAAAGTTGGTCTCCTGTCCAGGAACACCTTCAGGAACAACTGCTCCCATAAGGACTTGCTACCAACATCTATTGCTGGCAAAGGCACTCAAGGAGGGTCCCCTGGTTGTAACAGAAAATATATCTGATCACGAACTCTGCGCAGATTTTGTGGCAATTACTGCACCCTACATGAAAACCAGGGAGAGAACACGGAATCAGTGAAACCACAAAACCTACATTTACTTTATTTGATGTGATCCTATAAAATTCACCAGGGAAAACATAAGCAACCATAGCTTCTATGTGCTGACCTTTTGGGTGTTGTGCAAATGAAACCTAATAGCACATCACAAATTATTTTGTTCTGATCACATCTCTTGTTCAGCACAGCTACCAACTTTCCCTGGGTGCCTGAAGGAAACTCAGAAAAGTAAAGTTTTTCTTCAGAGGTACTATTCAGAAAAGATCACAACCTTTGATGAAAATAATGTCGATTTAAAACACGAATATGTAAAAAAAGCAGCTGAAATGAAAATGTAGTATCTATACATAGCTTTTAAAAGGTTTCAATCAACAATAATGTTGATTCAAAATGTTGTTCAAAATGTTTCAATCAACAATAATATTCTTAAAAAGGGCAACTGCTAGTGACATACTTTTTTCTGCCTATTATACAAAATAAATATAGAAACATAATGAAAGAATATATTATGCTTGCTTGTGTTCATTGTCACGATTTTTATAGGATCAAATCAAACAGACAATGGAAATGAGTTTTGCAGTTTCACTATGCCTTCTGGTTATCAAGTGATAAATTCCTCACTGTGGACCATTTTTATTCCCTTTCAATTCAGACTCCAAAATAAACAATTCCAACACAAGAGGGTGAAACTTCTAGAAATAATTTTCTTCTCTCTCTGCAAAAGCTTCCAGAGGTTCCCACGGAAGAGGGTAGGATATAATTTTTCAGAGAATTCAGTCAGAGCATTTCCTTTTTTCCAAGCAAAGCTCAAGATGCCCTGGGACTGGACTCGAATCCAGAGCTTACTCAGGGTGCCGCTGCTCACCCCGGAGTCTGCTACGCCTAGAAGCTTTCTCCGGGCTTGGGCAGCTCTTAAATACGAAGAAGTGCTACTGGATGAGTCACAAATCATTTCACAGGATTCTGCTCTGCTTCCAGAGAGGCACGAGCAATGCTCACAGCTTTTTGTACCTATCAAAGAGCATTAGAAAGGTGCTGAGATTTTCCGCCCATGGAAGGACTAAGAAAGGAAAGAGGGATTTGACGCGCCGGGATTTTTGTTGTTTCCTCTTGCTGGGGGAAGGCACCTGAAACACCTGAACCTTTGGCATGTCACTCCATGTAATTAGCAGCTTCAATTAATTGGTTTTCTCCATCATTTTCACGCAACATGGGAAAGGGGGGAAAACAAGGGGAAAAAAGTGATTTTCAAACCACAACAGCGAGTCAGTGACTCAGAACAGGTACCAATTAGGAACAGCAAGTAAATGTTTTGAAACCGCTTCGATTCCGCTTGGTGACATCTGCGTTAGAACAGCTTGCTCAGAGAGGATGTGCATGAAACCTCCTTTAAGTTTCTTCATTCTCAAAATCTAAATCTTTGACACTCAGAGCAGCTCAACAGTTTCAAAAGATAAGGAAAAAAAGAAAAGAGGAAAGGAAAAAAAAAAAAAAGGAAGCCTTATGCTCAGAGTAATTTTGCAGAAAATCCCCAAACCACAGAAAAACAATTGCTTAGAACTTACATTTAATGTTAAGGGCTATTCAGGAAATACAAAATGGTTCTTTTAAATGTTTAAACATATAAACAGCAACTGAGAAAGCATTTCTTATTAAGCATTTTTATGGTTACAGCTACTTTGCTGCTGAAAAAGCAACTACTTATAAAAATAAAGCTAATATTTATGGGCACTATAGCTCAGGAAGGGACCTCTTTTATAAGACATTTACTGCAGCAGCCATCACAGCTGAATCATGTTATTGCACAAAAATGAGGGGTTTTTTTAAACTCAGGCTAGCATTTAACAACTTTAAGTAAATGATAGCATATGAAATTAACTTTCAACAGCAGTAAAAAACAGAATAGCAAGGACCAAATCTGTGAGTTGCTGATCATCCTCCCACTATGTAAGTGCCTGCAGTGGGGCCAGGAACTGGGGAACACTGTGAGCACCACAAAAGGAGATGATTTACAGAGCTGTGCAGGTAATTAACAAATTACATGCACAGGCCTCCTCTCCTTGAGGGGCTGTAGCCCCTGCAAGTTCAAAAATTCCCTTTGCATTACTCTCCCCCAGCATCAAGAGGCGGATACAACACATCTTTTACAACCAGGAAAAACCACCCCGCTGTCCCTGTTCTCTCGGAGTTACGTCCTGATGTTTTTCTCCTCTCCTTGGAAACTGCTAGCAGCCTCATTTGTGAAAACTTCTGTTCTACAGCACTCATTACCAGAAGACCTAATTACAGCAGTCGAGAGCTACCCTTCCAGACCTCGATGGCATGACCTTTAAAGTACAAGCTCAAGGTCATACTTCAATTCACCCGAAGTCCCCAAGATTATTATTTTACAATGTATGCAATAATCAAAGCCATGCTTTAGGATTTGGCAGACAAGCTGTTCTGTCTATCAGAATAACTCACAGATGGTATGTATGTGACACAACATATTCATCATGTTATATTCTTAGTATATGCAATTTTCCCCCTTGCTAAATTTTCCAGCGTTCAGCAAGGGCTCTAAGAAACTGCCGGTGCCTCGGAAGAGATACCCTTCCAGACCTGTTGTCTTTAAATTAACTGAATAAAAAAAGAATCTAAAGGTTGAAGAAACTCATTCTCCTGTGTAATTGTAAAACATATTGAATTTGATTTTTTACCTTAGGTACTATTTTTTAACTTCTATTTTGTAGCTCATGTTTATTTTCTGCACTTCACATATTGTACTTTCTTTTTACTTGATGTGTGCCATATTGTTTTAGCTTTTGCTCTTACTTCTGCTTATTTATGATCCTTTTTTGACCAAAATCTCAGTAAGATTTGCTTTAGGGGCATTTTTTTATCTTTTTTTCCAGGTAGTTGCATGCATAAGTGAACCATTAAAATTGAATCAGTTCAGTGAATCAAACTGAATGACAACAAACTAAAATGAGCAGAAACATGCCTAAAGGAACAAGCAGATTACTTATTTTACTTATTTGTAAAGTTGCCTTTTTCCTCTCCTTGAGTTCTTTTGATGAAGTAAAAAAACACTTAAAAAAAAAAAGACTGGGATGAGTTTTCCATCCTGAATGCCACACAGTTTTTATGCAGGAAAACACACAGAGGGAAAATGCACCCACACAAGGTCAGGTTTCTTATGCTGGCCCAGCAGCCTGTTTTAAAGCTCATCATCTGGAGGAGTGAACCACCAGGCACAGGCAAGAGGTCATGAAAATAAACTTCCTGCTCCCAATTTCTCCTGCTTCTGTTACATCTGCTCGCCATTTACTCCCATTTTGCTTGTGCTTTAGAGCCTCAAGAACAAAAGTCACCTCTACCACTGATCTTTGCTTTGCACAGTGCACTGGCTTGGGTTAGTCCTTGTTAAATGAGGACAAGAGCTGGGAGAAAAAGAACTGAAAACTGGGTTCTGTGCTTTGGAAAGAGCAAACCAACAGAGTCAGCAAACAACCCACCACGCTTTTTGTTACAGAATGATAAATGTCATTGCCATGATCGGGAGTTTACAGTGGTTTTCGATGTTCTAGCTTTTATGCTGAAAGCCAAAACATTAATAAAGCAATTGGACTAATTGGACTATGCAACTCCACGAGTGTTGGTAGCAAGGCTTCACATATGTCACTGTGCAGTAATAAAAGACTTCACATATAGTGCTAGCACTGGATGTTACTATTTTTATTTTTTATATGAGGAACTAAGGACAGGAATGCAAGCAAATGGAGGAGAAAAATGAAGGCAATTCCAATTAATCATTTCCCCTAGTGACATTTTAATGCATTATTACAATTATTCTAAAATGTCCTCAAAGGATCACCACACCAGCTTTTTCAGACTTCATTTTTCACCAAGTGAAAACTTAAGAAGCAACCTTTCTGAAAAGTTTGGATCTCTGAAGGGGCAATGCCCGTTCATCTCTCTGACTTTGTGGGAAACAAGGCTACTACACACACTGCAATATCAGGTGTGTTATGTTACAAGGGCCTCTTTTCATTTCCTTGTACCTTCACTGGCTTGAGCTTTTCCCTGCTTTGGTTTCTTTCTTATTCCCTCCCCAGTGACCTTCTTCAATTCTGCATTTTCAGAAACTGACTGAAAATATGGCAAGACAAAATGTATCAGCCAGGCTTTGGGGGGATGGAGGAGAGGTACTGTGGGAGTTTTTTTTTCAAGCTATAAAGTTACTTTAATATTTTTTCCATTTTACAGCATATGAGTAAAATAACCTCTTCTGTCTCAGCATAATTAGTTCCCCAGTCCTGGCATGCCTAAGAGCCTCGTGTTGTTTGGGGTGCTGTTTGCCAGGGAACACTTAATATTTCTCATCTATCACATGAATCAATAAAACGCAACCCTGTTTTTCACAAGGTGGCAGTGTATTAGGAAGAGTCATATGGGCTGAGTTAATTTAAAAGTAATAGACTGAAATTGTCCACATTACTTTTATTGAACTGACAGAGCAGGTCCACTGCTGCTAAGAAATTAATCCCATTTCATGGAATCACAGAGCAAAGCCGTAAAAGTTACTGGTTTATCTTAAAATACAATAAAAAAAATATTAAACTCAAGCTCTGGTTTTTACTTACCGAATATGGGGATTTTTAAAAGACATTACTTGGGAAATGAATAGGAGAATTAGAGCTCTGCCAGATTGATCATATAGCCATTGGGTTAAGTTTATGTTCATCAGGGAATAAGCATCTCTGTGCTGACTGCCAAAAGGTCAAAGCCTGAAAATAAACTTCAGGCACCTTTGACATGTATGGAAGTGAGGAATGGAGTTCCCATAAATTCCCTCATTCCGCAGTGGAAGGACCGGGTCCCTTCAGAGGGGAAATGATCTCAGTGGCTGGGTGACCCTCGGGACTGTGCAAGCCATTACTGAGCCAAGAGAAAAACCAGGGTGAAGAGTCCAAAGCAGGGACTGTGTTTGGTATCCACCCAAGCTGGGCCTAAGACACAAAATCCCAGCAACGAATTCGCCCCAGTCAAGAACAGGGAGGATGCTCAGTGCTGGATCATCCAGGGGCCTTTTGCCTGCAACACCCACTCAGTCCCCAACCCCAGCCATGTTCGGGTTTGTTAACACTCTGTACTTCCAAATGTTCTAGTATTTTGTCCTGGACACTTTGTACAACACAGGAGGCAGGAGAGGCACAGTGCCAGAGAGGAGCGTGGTGAGCATGGCAGGACAGCAGCATTAGTGGGATCCGTGTCAGCAAAGCAGATTTCACCTTCCATAATGCCTGTTTTATCATTACTGGACCCATTACAGGAGGTTATCAGGCAGGAAATCTTCCCTGCAGGAGACAGTGATGCATTTCTCATAGCATCCCCACACCATGCCTGGAAATTCTGACCTTTGTTTTCTTAAAAGTTTCAGCCTCAAATTGATAAATTTCCTCAGACATGAAATTAAAATCTTCAGCACCAAAAATATATTTGCATCCAAGGATACATGTCATTTCTCATATTCTGCTATTTAAATCATTTGACTTTGAGTGAGATATGGGAGAAATTTAAGTTTCAGTACATTTTAGTCTCCATCATGTCAAATTTACAGCCCTGGAGTAAATCACACTGCCAAGACAAATGTCTTCACTTAAATCACATTTGTTGCTTCCTTCCATACTTCAGAACATTAATAAAATTGGAGTTCTAGTTCATAATAATAGTTTCATCCTCACTGTGCCAGGAAAACCACAAGAAGTTCACAGGAACCTTAATTCACCCTCCCCATGCTCACTTCTCTAGGTTGAGTAATTCTAGGCCCTGTTTTTTATTCGCTGTGTGAACGTGTGTGCATCTGACTCAGACTGTTACCAGTGCACCAGCCTGCACACAGTCGGTTCAGATACACCAAGATTTGCTTTAAATGCCTCCTCTAAATGCTGTTCTTATCGTCAGACTTCCCGAAGATTGGAGTCATTAAAATCAACAAAACAGCTCTCTGGGAAAGGGGCAAAAGCACCTGAAAGCAAGCAAAAGTGGCAGGGATGTTTACAGCTCACTGAAATTACTTGAAATTTCTCCCCTAGGTAAAAGAAATTTCTAACAATTGTTTTTCTCTGTCATCTTTCCAACACCTCTTACATCTGTGCTCTCAAGAGAACCACGACCCTCTTTCTCTTCTGGATCTGATGCCCAATTACAGGAGCTGCTGCTGAGGGGGATCACAGATCCAGTTCCTCCAGCAGACGCAAAGGAGATGATCGCTTGATGTTCCCCCACTGCAGCACCACCCTTGACCCCCGCCAGAGGCCAAGGCACATTGCTTTAGTCTTTATGCAAAGTTAAAAGGCAGACCCCCACCGCAGCACACAGCACCGAGCCAGGGTGGCACAGGGTATAAAGTGCGCTGGTGCACCAGCAGTTCACAGAGCAGAGACCTCAGCGTGCTACAAAAGGGCATCACTTGAAGCTGGCTTTTTGCCCAACTCCTTGGCTCATCATTATTCCTAAACCCAGACCCTATCATAGAGGGGGTGAGTGACACCAGTCAGGATTTCTGGCACAGAACAAGGAACATGAATGCATCTTTCTAATTACCACCCATGGCAACCCCTCTGAGATGTGTGGTTCCAGCATTACCTCCAGCTTGTCAGGAGCCCTCTGCAATGGGAGGCACATGTCAGTGGAATGTTGCTGGGAGCTCTGTGTGATTCAAGACGCTTACTGCAGCATTATTACAGTAATCTTTCAGCGTGCTTTTACTCCCCAACCTCTCCCCATTTTAACAAAACAATCCTAAGCCTGTATTAACAACAGGGTTTAATGAAAACCATACATTTCATGATGAGTGTTTGGTCATGCATGGGAGATTTGTTTGGAATCAGGATCACTTCTCTCTAGGAATATGACAGGAGATTAAATCATTAAAAATGTATAGTCTGTAATTAGTTCATCATTGCCAGAATTCAAGGAATATTTTTCCAACATAAAACTGATGCCACCAGCAAGAGATCATTTTGAAAGATCAATGTTGCTGAGATATCAAAAACCAAAGTAATTAGGAGACAGCAGGCACGCTGTTCTCCCCTGTACTACTTTTTTTTTTTTTGTATACACAGACACATGCATGCTTGTATAGATATACATAAAAACTACGTAACTCACTCTTTATAAATGCAACCAGTGATGGGACAGACTCTGTGAACCACGCAAATATTATTAGTGATTGTCTTAACTGACATGGTGATGTAAGATTATTCCGAAGCATCACCATCTCCTAAGCCTTGAGGATTTATACTAACTGCATAATTCTGGGGAAAGCAGAGAAAGCGCCACAAACAGGATCTTGGTATTAGTTAATTACGACACTGCAATATTTCCACCGGAGGCATTTTAGAAATAAACTGCAGTACAGTGGTGCTGTTTGTATCGCAATAGTTAAGGTGGTTTCAGACCATAAATTATAAACCTCATTTTTCAGAGTTTATGACAGGGCTATAAAAAAGGAACCAGCCCTAGCCAGTTTTCTTTTATGACATAAAAAAATTAGCTATTTGAAAGCTATACATTTATGCATGAGTTCAATGGTTTCAAATGGTTTTTCCCCTCCCACACTCTCCTGTTTCCAGCATGGACAAAGCCATGGTCACATCTGATGGTCACTCTCCTCTTCCTCCATACTGTGCCCCAGCCCCTCAGATATATCGCCACTTAAAATCACATTCTTTTGTTTTCCAGGGGGAATTAACAATCTTATGTGAGTCAGCATCCCTGGACAACTCTTTGTATGTATTTAGTAAGGAAATATTAAAGCTGTCATTTTCAATATGAGGTTCACAGACCCCTGGGGGACTAATTTAAAGGGGGCTGGAGAAGATAATTAAGAAAAGTCAGTCTACTGTCAGTAGGCTTAAACTCATTGAAAAAGGGCTGACACTTCATCAGGAAAATGTCTCAGAGACTCACAAATAAAAAAATTTTAGAAAAACATTTTTTTTAAAAAAAATCACACCTTCTCTGAAATACTAGATTTTTTTTTCCCAAGGAGAATATGAATTTAAAGCAGCACAGAGGGCTGATGTCAGCTTCCAGTGCAGAGTTTCAGTGCAAAGCAGATGTCAGCCCTGTAGGCTCAGAGCTCACAGGCAGCGCTCAAAGCAGCGAACGCCAGCTCTGCCTGAGAACGGAGCAGGGAATTCCAGCGTACCCAAGGCTCCAGGGCGAGGCCACTGAGACCCCACCTGCTGCCTGTGGGCACAGACAAGGGGAGGCAAACATGGTAGCTCAATGTCCCTCCGAATTGAAATGGAGTTACTTTCTGGAGCTTGGTTTCTTAGGAATAGCGTATCAGAGGAAGAAAATGTCCACCATTTTTAATAGAAAAAAAACAGACTGTTGCTGCCTCAACTTATCAGTCCTGTGTCTCTTTGGACTGTGGTGGGACAGGCTGCCTGGCAGGCACCTCTCTCATTTCAGAGACCTCTTTGACCAAGGCAGCAGGGTATGAACACAGACACAGAGCAACGGGGCCAGCAGTGGAGGTCAAGATCTTCCCAGACTAACAACTACCTTGATGCTGGTGGGCTTGACTTTCAAGAACTAAGGAAGACGCCATGTAGTTATTGACCTGAAGTTATCCAGAGCCATGTGCCAGGTCCCTTTCCTAATGGGACACAGGATTCCAAGCCACTTAATGTACTTTTTAAATACACTTCCCTCTGCTCATTATTATTGCCAAAAAGCTTTACGCAAGCACGTTTTTCAGCATTCAGTTTGGTTTTATACATGCCTTTCAGGTAACAGTGAAAATACAATCATTTTACATGACCATTCCATGGCACCGACACTTTCTAGGTGCACAAATATCCTTATTTCATAAATGATATATATGTGTGTATACATAAATGGGAGAGATGTAGAGCAAAATCACTTATCAGATATTAGTCACAACTTCTTGAAAGGGATATGATATTTCTGTTTGAAGCACACTTTAAGTACTTTAAATTGAGATACTGAAACCTCTTTAACATCATTAACCTGGATTGAAAATAATCAATAAATAATCATTTTGCGTGTAAGTATGAAAGGCAAATGTCTGATACATTAATTGTGAAACCCCTTCTGTACTAATGGTTGCCATAACCTAGGGGATCGATTCCATTATGGATATTTACACAGTGACCTATTAGAAATACACGGAAGTATCATTTTTTACATTGATTATCCATCCTTAAAACAGATAGTAATGTATACTTAAATGCTTGGATTGCAAAAATAATTTTTAACCTTTGTTACGTACTCTTTGTTGAAGAGGAAATCGTTTGAGCATCATGGTATGAAGGATACAAATTCAATTTATGTCTTAAGAAGAGAGGACAAGTATGAATGCACGTAAGAAAAAAAATCTCTGATTTGTAATAGTTGAGTCACCTAGACCACAAAAGTTTTTAATCTGAACCCAAGCAAACAATACAGACATTGCTGGGGAACCATAAAATAAATCCATATTGAACTTTCAGAAATTCTATCGCCCTTTTTTAAATGCCTGAAGCAAAATTCCCTGTCTGAATAGCTCCAGTATAAACCAACGCAAACTCTAATCCGTATGCCTGATGCTGGAGGCAGAATGTTTTAATTTGACAAAGCTGTCCTGTGTCAAGTTTCCATAGTAAATAGCAGAACCAGTGGGGAGACAACTGCAAATCCAGCCACGAGCTCCCAAACAGCCCAAAGGTTACAGCTAAGGGAGATCACCTCCAGGCACTGCTGTCTGCCCCCCAGGGCACGGTGCCTGCCTGCCCTTCTGGCGTGGGGCAGGGCCACCGTGCCACCAAGGAAAGGAATAACCGCCTCTCTGTGCTCCCAAGGAAAGGAATAAGCTCCTCTTTGTGCTCCCAAAGAGAAAATGTCCGTGGGTTACCAGGCTAGCTGGGAACGAGCAGCTGGAAATGGAGCAAGGCAGGTATCAAGGCTCTGAGCGAGTCAAAGGCTGCTGCAGAGCTGATGCCCGCTGTCTAGGGAAGGGAATGGTGGTGAAACGCTGCAGCCACACTGGGAGGATAAACGCTTGTGGCCAATGATGGTCACTGCTATCTGGGCACATCTGGAGAAAATGGAGAGAGCTTAACCTGGGACAGCAGCTTCTTTGTAAAAGCGAGGTCTGGTCATCTTCAGGTTGGTTTTACAGCCAGAGATGAGAAATGGCTTCATTATTTGGCTCTGTGTGGGGTTCTTGCCAGAAAAGCAAAGGAAAAATAAACTTCGGTGTTGTAGTACATTTAAAACAAGCTGTCACTAAGTTAACCAAGCCCCAAAGAAGGCACGTAATACCTGCTCTTAGCAAATTCACTTACTGATTATCAAATCAATTTAGCGATTCAGTGAAGTGCCCGTCATCCCTCAAAGCTGTCGCCACACCTGTCAACAAAACCAGGCACTGACTCCTCTCTTAAGGACATAACATGTGTCAAATTGAAGGTCCTATTCAAATCACAGCTTCCTGCCAGTTCTGATCTCCTCCTCCATCTTTCATGCCATAATCTTCTTAAAATGAACAAAACCCACTGGTTTTGAAAGTGCTGAATTTTCTACCTGCCAGCGAGGCCGGTGGTGGCACAGCAGGGATAGCAACAGCCCTGCAGTGAGGTGCCCGTCAATAACAAGAGACAGAGGTACAAATAATTCCCTCAGACACTCAGAGGCCAGCCACTGATCTTTACAGTCTTTATGATAAAAAGGATTTTTTGTTGATGTTGTTAGATAAATAGGTCTTTTTCAACATGAGCTTCTCCCTCGCTAGCAATGGCACATATATGTGGTGCAGTCAAGGAAGCAATATTGTCCTGTTGAATGTCTCCTGTCCTTCAAAACAGATATCATTAAAAATAAGATTTCCAGTCCATTTCAATTCATCCAACACACATGCAGTTGGGGAAATCTGGTGAGTACACTCGGAGGAGCAGACCTAAATCTCTTGCCATACTTATCTACAGGTTCCTTATCTGCATGAGCATTATCTGAACCATGCACCCGCTATTTCTGGGTCCTGGGATGTGCATCAGAATCCCACAAATAGTCCTTCACAATGCGAAGAGATGTGGACCAGCAAGACACGTTAAAAGAAACAATCATGTTTAACCCAGCAACAATTTGGCATTATTAGAGCCTGGGCACAATCTCAATCTACAAAAGCAGAATCTCAGCTGTGCCCAGCTCCCCCTCCTCCCCTCTCCATGAGGTCAGCAGAGCCAGCATCAGGGAAGCTCTAAATTTGAAACAACTCTTGCACAAAACACCCTGCCATTGTGAGCACTGCAAACTCTTGAACCTGTTCAGTATGAGGCCCCATTTTAATCTTCTGAGCATCCTTTCTTTTTAAAGCATAAGCAGATTAAGCTCACTAGGCATCTTTCTTCAGCAATCACCGTAGATGCATTAAAATACAGCAAATGAAGAAGGTCCGATAAGGCTGAATGAATGCATTATCTCAAATCCCAGATTGATATAACTTTACAGAAGTAAAGAAATGAACCGAAGAACAGAGTTTAAATACTGTTTCAAGGATAAAGTATCGATGTATTGATCTTATGAGTGCTATTATCAGATGGCTATCTCTGGGTGTCAGGTGAATCCATTCACTGCTAGAAAGACACACCAGGTTGTCAAGGCCTGACAATTATTCTTACTAATTATTTCTCTCCAACTGCCCTTTTTCACTTCCAGCTTCTGACTGCTGCCAAATTATTCCTTGTAGTGTTACCAGAATGTTTTCCACTGCTACCTTACTTAGTATGATGGGAAAACATCTGAACTAACTCTGCTAATAATGCAGCAATATTATGTCAGAGATCACATGTGGAGGTATTGCTACCTCAAGTGTTAAGCAAACCAAACTGGTTTTCTAGGAAGCTTTCTTTGAAATGAGAGTTTGCTCTTCTCCTATAGAAAACATTAATTTCCTCTGACATGGTCTCACCTTCAAGCTCCTCAGAGTTGAGAGCTGCATCTGAGCTTTCATATGGTTCATGCATATTTCATATTTCTTTTCTTTAAAATGGACCAACACAACAGCTGTTGTTTCTGAATCCAGAAATTGATGTTTTCAGTTTCTTGAAAGACTAACTTGTAACACTGCAATCCTGTACCCTGGAAATGCAGCAATTCTCTTCCAGGGGACACACAGCTTAACACACACATTCACAACACTATGAAAGGAATAGAACAGGAACATTTTATCAGAAGCAACATCAGGAATATCCATTTTCAGTCTTGACCAACTTGGGTCTTGGTCTTGTTACTACTAAACTGTCTGATAAATCACCGTAAGGTTCAGTGGGAGGGCTACCAGGCTTTCAGAAATGGTGTCAGAGCTCCAGCAGCCTGCAGCTTCCAGCATCACTGAGTAAAGAGCTCATGCTTTCACATCAGTGACTGATGTTCGAAGGACTCCACCTCTGATATTTACATTTTTCCTAGTTAAACAGGGAGCAAGGGGAATATTAGATGAGGTTGAAGAGAAAGACACAACTATGGATTTGAGGATGGGTGACTCTATTTATGTTCAGGAAATAACTGAGTTTTACTTTTGCTCTCTTGAAATTTCATCTTTTGAATGTAGCTCGTTAAGTGAGTGCTCACATTCCTGCCTCCCAAACAGAATGAGAGCTCTCAAGCAAAGAATTTCAAATCAACCCAAAATTGCCCAATTATTGCCAATCTCCTATTTTGAACTGGATGTAATGACAATTCTTTTTCTTAAGAGATATTATGGTCCTGTCTGGAACCTGCCACCTTTAGATCAAATGTGACACTCAACTCCCAGCAAGTTCCCTTCTCCCTCAAGAGCAGAGGATACAGACCATGGAGGAAGGAGCACAGAACTCCTTACTCAACCACAGTTGATGAGAAATAAAGCAAAAGAGGCTTTCCTCTTCTTTCCAAATGAATTTTGCAATTTTGACTACTCATCTGAGGGTAGTTTTGCATTTTAAAAAGTTAAACCAGCTACTCTTTGAAAACCCCTTGAGCACTGCATGCAGGCATTGAGTATTGAATTTGTTCTCTTATTTGTAGGCGCTACCACTCTGAAGTAATGGAAGGGCTTTATGTAGGTATAAAAATCAACTATAATCACCCTTACAACAGCAACCTGGTTAAGAGCAAACACAAGCAGTTACGAACTTCAAAACACAGAAAGTAGTAAAAAAAGTATATAAAGGCAAAAATGACAAAATTAGAGAAATGTCATCCATTTATGGCATGATCAAATCCTTAAAATCTCTCTCCCTTTCATAACAACTGTGCAATAGATGTTGTACTAATGCATGTTTTTAATTCTCAAATTACATTCACCACTTGGGGTGAGCAAGTTTGCTTCTCCATCCTGCATTTGGTGCCCGAGAGTCTGTAAAAAAGTCAAATTTTCCCCCAGCCGCAGAGAAGAATGATTCATCCCTAATTTCTTAGGGAGACACTCTAAATCTTCTTTTCCTGGACAATTAACAGGCCCCTCTGGAGAAACTAATGTTCTTTTGGCAGACCAGGTGCCATTTTCTGTGCTTGAATAAACCACTAACAAACAGTTAGCCCACTGCAGGGGGAACAGCTCTTTCCTATCTGGTAATGCTATTCCTAGCTCTGGTGGGAAGCCTAAATTTGTATTTCTTACACATGTGTCGACCAGAGCTATGTTTTATTTAAAAAAAAACCTACTGAGTGGTCAATGGCCAACAATAGCCAAGTGTCTGTGGGATATGCTAACAAAGGCAGGGAACACTGAAGGCAGTTGCAGGCATTTCCTGGAAATACCAGCCCACTTGGCCTCCTCTCTGAAACCCCAGGATAAAGGAAAGCCCCCTCTGCAGACAGCCAGCCCAGATGGGACAATGACAGAAAAGGACATTATTGCCCTTTCATGGAATGTGCTGAAAAGCCCAACTATTTAGAGAATACAGAATTTTTCTTATTAAGCCACGTATAGAAACAGGAAGCAAGAGGACACATATCCAGGGATATAACTATTTTCACCAAATTGTTTTTTCTTTACAGAAAGACAACAGTCTCAAAGCATGAGCAAACACATAAATTTTTTTCTTGTTTCCAACTACTTGATTTTTATTTCATTTCTACCAGACAGTAAACTCTTGCTGTGCTTTAGATCCTTTTTCAACTTTTGTTAACCTTCCCATCCTGTCTGGAAATACAATGCCTGCGAACTGGGGAAATAACAAGGACTGTGCTCATATTGCCGCCTGATCTCTTACATCATGTAAAGCTTTATCATAGAAAAAATAAAGCAATTCATCCCTGCAAAGCTGGCAGTTACAGCAGCAGCACCGCTGCATCCCAGGGCAGGATCTCTGGGGCAGGTGCTGCACAAACCCAGCAAAGAGATATTTTGTTTGTCCCAAAGAGTTTTTAGATTCAATATAAGGAACTGCAAAGGGATTTGGGTGGAAGGGCAAGAAGGTAAATATGATACTACTGATCAGCAAAGTCCATTCTGAATATATTTCACAGCCTGTTCCCCCTTAGAATTAAAAAGCCTTTTGGTGACTGCATTGGAAAATCAGCTCTAATGAAAACCTTTTTTGGACACACAAATAACCAGACAATAAGATGTGTCTTTCTTTCTGGTTTACAGAAGCTTTTGGTTGTCATCCCTTACAATGCAGTTCTTTAACACATGATAAAATGAAAAAAAAATAAATCTGAATAAGTGTACTGAATTTTCTCAGAGCAAAAAACATGTCTGACGTAATTTATTCTCTTGGCACAAAATTATAGCAACTGTTTAGAATTCTTCAGGAAAAGAAAAACCAAACAAAAACCAAAAGAAGTAAAATGCAATCAGTAAAGTACCAGTATAATAGACAATTTAAATAATTTCCTGCTTGCTGCCTTAAATCATGATTAACATTAGGGAAATCTATTCCGATTGTTTGAGTCCCAGTGAAATGACTTCCATGGGAAACACTGGCCAACAGTTACCAACCAACCCATTAACCACATTAAGGTTTTTTTTTAATCTTTTTGGGTGCCAAGGAAACATTATCACTTCTTAGCACATTTGTGCAACGTTTCTTTTCTCCCCCACACCCTTAAACATTATCTCTCTGTGTTATTTCCAGAGGGCCTACAGGGATAATCATGAGGGGTTACACATCTCCAGGGGAAGACATCCCAAAGACTGCTGGACTTGCCCAATGGGAAGGGGCTGTGCTGAGCACTTACCGAGCTCCACGTGTTTGTAACCAACATGCCAGGACCCTCAGGTGCAGCCAGCCTGGCACAGCATGAAATGTGCACCCATCCTCGTGCTCAGAGCCCACAGCCCAGACAGACTCCAGGGACCTGCAGCTCCCCTCCCTGTAAGTGTCACATGCTGCATGGCTGTGCATTGGAACCAGAAAAAATTCCTTCTGGCTATTTAAGTCCCCAAACTTCAAAAGCTGTGAGCAATTATGGAAAACCCAACCCCCTGTTTAAGACTGAAGGGCCATTTCTACTGAATCAAACAGCCCTTTAATAGTTGCAGGAGCAGGTTTCTTTTGCAGCATCACTGAAAAACATCACATCCCCACACTTAGGGATGCAGAGCTTCTGTCCAAGCTGTGTTTGAACACAGGGATGCTGAGCTCCTCCTGACTTCTCACCTCACCTCTAACCCACGTTAGAAAGCGTCCATGCACAGCCTCCCTAGCTGCACTCACCTCTCACCACTGCTGCTGGGGAAAGGAAGCTGACATGGATGTGTCAGAGAACAGGTCATGCTAAACATCCTTTCAAGTTCCAGCGAAGTCCTGGCCTGTTCCTTACAGCCACGGCCCAATGAAGTCCCCTCCTCATCACGAACCACTTTCCCTTGCAGGAGACTGCCAGACATCCCACACGGCGGCACCCAACATGCTGAAGCAGCAGAAATAGCTGCCACCTGCTGTCCTCTTCCTTCTCCTCCCACAGCAAAGTAACTTTTCCAGAAGAATGGAATTTAGTAAGCTCCCCTACGTATTTCCCCCCCCCTTTTTTGTCACACTGAGTGCCCAGAGCAAACGCCAGTAAATCCAGTGGCCCACGTACACAGGAACTGAGCACGCAGAGCTCACCTTTACAGCTGGGGAGAGACAGTCCCATTTTTCTAACTCAGACAATCCTACATTTCAAGTAACAATCCTATTGAATCTGCTACCTTTCATTAAAGTAGCTCTTACAACTCTGTCAAATTCTCCAACCTTTGTATTGATTTTTTCTCCTATTCAAAATAACTCTCCTCTACAACAAGAGCTGGCTGTCAGCCTCTTATCTCTTATTTTCACCCCATCTGATCCTCCTTCTCCTTGTCAGTCTTTCCAGATTCCAATTAATCATGTAGAAAATCAGGGACTTATGTTAAGAAGAATGTACAACTCTTAGCTCATCATTAACATACTGTAATTGCAGTGTAGTGCTACTGCCTCTGACCTTTTCAACAAGTCAGTTGAAATCCTTTGAGGAAAGCAGGACATTCCCAGCCACCATGAAAAGAGTTCTCTCTGATTTGTGCTGCTTGATAGTTATTTCAAAATAAAACTCTGGATGCATTGTAACATTTGTAATTCACTCTAGAAATTGCTGGGGCCTATTAGGCAGCAGGAAGATGCAGCCATAAAACCAAACTGCTGTTCCATCCCTAAATTCTGTTGGGTCTCTACAGAAACAGTCCCAGGATACGTTAACCCCTCCACTAAACATATTTAATTTCAGACCATCCTCTCCTGTTTCTTCTTAATTATCACGGGACATTCACAGAAAAGATCAGCCAGATGGAGACTAAATATTTCACTACTACAAGATGGAGCATTCTGCACTAAAATGGAACCTTGATAACAATAAAGTCATTAATTAAAGTCTCAACTGATTCTCCTGTCAGTATATGGGAGGCACTAAAGACAACTGAGAGGAGGCAGTGTACCAGCTACACTAAGAAAAATAAAACAGTAAACCAGACAGGATAGGATGATGTTCAATTTGCACTACTCACAGTGAAACAAGATGGAAACTCAGCCGTGTGTTCAATATATCCATCCATTTTATGTTTTTAAGATTGTGACACACTGCTTTCCTGACAATGAGAAACTTGAACAAGATTTAAAAGCAGTGAAGAGCAAAAAGAAGTAAAGCCTAGAGACTCCTGGAATAAAATCTTACCTTACTGGAGATAAGATGGAAATGTTGATTTGGCTTTTTAGATAAGACAGAGATGAAGATTTGGCTTTTTAGCATATTGTATGTCTACAGTATTTTATGGCTATCTGGACCCTTGAAGACTGGGGAAAGGGGAGAGAGAAGACTGTAAGAAAACAAACAAACAAAACCAAAAACCCCATGCTAAGTGTCATTTTGAAGAAAAAGAAACAATTAAATGTGAAAATCCCCAAGCCATTTCCTTGTCTGAATGATTAAGTCAGGGGTGCTGTAAGAAATACAGATGGAATAAGCAAAGCATGCTAAATTCCCCGGATACTCTACAGCATAGACAGCAGGAGTATGGAGCCAAATCCAGAGTTTCACCAGCACACCTCCCATCAAAGTCACTGGGAGCTCTAAGTATCCCTTTATAAGTGTGGATTTAGTCCTTGGAGAGGGTATTACACTAAAATGAGTTCAGACAGTCATGGTCTCTCACTGTGATATATTCCCAATGGTCCTCTTTAGGTCCCTCCATCTTTTCTTGACTTCTACTTTGCTACAACCTGCCAGATGGAGGTAAGGAAATTTGAACAGCAACAAGTAAACAAAATATTAGGAAATGAACCCAACATTGGCTCTCTGTTTCAACATTAGTCTTTACTGGTGCTTGAAGTCAGCACCAGAGATCTTCGCAAAATTACAATTGCCAGATATGCCGGATGCCAGAAATAATAAACCCAGCTGCACTACAGGGTGTTCTCTCCTGTATGGCAAGAGAAGATGGTGATATATTCATCATTTAATGTCATAAAGTGTGTGCAAGTCTAAAGAGACTCAACTGCACCAAGAGTAAAACTACAGAACAGAAACGGTCCCATTTCTAACATTAAGAAATAAATATTCCCTCCCATTCACAGGCAGACAGAAGGTTGGATGTATACTGTGGGTGATTCCAGGTGCGATAGAAAGTCTAAATATTCAGGATAAAACAAAAAAAACCCCAAAGCCCTAGTAAACTGTATAACTAGCCTGTAATAAAGGTTTTCATGCACTGAATACCACTCATTTTTTCTACATTTATAACACTGATTGTCATCTGCCTGTGATAATAAAAATGATGAGAACTTAAGTGATATAATGAGAGGTAGGATAGTGCACAGTGATAAACTTTGGCAAGGTTATCTGAGCGTTCAAATTGCAGCAACTAACTGTAATCCAGACCACACGGATGACAGTATGTAGATTCAAAGAGAAAAGGAAGAAAATCAAAGAAGCAGCAAGAACAAAGACACCATTAGAACCTGGAAAGTCTTCTAAGAAACACACTTAGAGAACAGCAAGAATTGTTAATGCAAATGATTGTTTT
The DNA here is from genome assembly GCA_013400915.1 of Pardalotus punctatus. Lineage (NCBI taxonomy): Eukaryota > Metazoa > Chordata > Aves > Passeriformes > Pardalotidae > Pardalotus > Pardalotus punctatus. Next base: position 215,247 of record VZTX01028741.1, on the reverse strand, counting down.
GTAATAATAATCTAGTAAAGTGAATATATCAACATAATGTAAGAGCTTGTTAATTGACATAAGAGGGTGTCAACTCTTCATTTTCTGCTGGGATGGTTTGTGAGGTTTTGTTGGGTTGGGTTTTTTTGTTTTTTTTTGTTGTTTGTTTTTTTTTCATGGAAAAGAACTTGAGATTTCCAAAAATATTCATGTTGGTACCTGTGGGTATGGAATCACATTGCTCTTTCAGAAGCAATTTAGACTAAACAGTGCAAGTTTGTTCATGTAAGAGTAAAAGGATGAGGTCTCTCTGGCATACTGCAGTATGGTCCTTGGAATAAGATTCTCATTTACTAAATAAATTACTGTACAGTACTGTGTAATGGTGTTCACATTATAACTGACAATTAGCACCATTAAAGAGAACGCTCATAAACAGCCAAAGCTCACATCAAATTAACACAGCCATGATTAAAATCACTCTTCTGATTTCTGCTCTTCACAGAAATAATCAGCATTTTGCATAAAAATTACTACAAGGCAGCAAAGAAAAAATTAAAAAAATAACCCCACGGTTATTCTGGGGCGGTGGTACCTCACTCCAGGAGCACACAGAGCACTGCCACATCAGCTCCTCACTTGCTATGAAATATTAAGCTTTGGGTTTCCCTCGGAGCAGGCAGCCAGCACAGCAAGCCCTGCCCGCTGCTGGGAACCAGTGCAGTGGCACGGGAGATTAAAGTGCTGCAATTACTCCTCTTGGCTCTAATGAGGGGAACCCGGGTTCTCTCCTGGCCTGAGGGAAGCTCATCTTCTTTATTTTAATTTTGTCACTTTTCCATTTAAGTGGTTTCTAGCATTTGCATGTTCGTTTATATTGCTGCGGCTTCAGAAAGTAAAAGAAAAACCTGAGGAATTATAGTGGAGAAGAACAATAACAAAATACAAAGGAGTCAGCAATTCATTAAAATTTAGAAAATGAAACATTAAAAACTTTTCTTAACTTAAGAAAAGAAAAAAAGAGAGCCTTTTTCTAAACTGGCACAGAGCCCATGTCCTCATTAGGATTCACACTCCACTCACACAGCAATACACTAATGGCATCACTTTAATATTCAGCATCACGGTACTGCTTCCTGGCCTCACCCAGATATTGCTTGTAAAGTGGCAAGAAAGAGGAAAGAAGAAGCTTCTAGTGAATGCTGACCAGGCCTGGTATCAATGGATGTAGGTGGAAGTCTGAAGCACACGGACATCTCCGTTCATGAATGCGGCTTCAGGGACAGCCAAGCTCGTAATGGCTTCATAAGGATCAAGTATCACTAAGGAAAATCTAATCAATAAATAAGCAATCAAGACCAAATAATGAAAGAATGCCATTATATGTTTAAAAAGGAATCACAGTATGCTACATAAAAGTACTGCAAGATAATATGCCTTTGATCCAACATGCCTTTAAAGCAGGAAACAAAAGGATGTTCTCATATATCTTACCAACTAATTTAACATATAAATCATAAAAAAATATGATCCAGATGGGCTTCAATGAAGGAAACCAATTAACGTAGACAGCCTTACCATCTGACACATTAGTTGTAATAATAAAAACCAAACAACATGGTCAAACAATAATGCTCTGTATTATATCTGACATTTCTAATTAGTTTCTGTATCCTCCTCAAAAAATAAAGGACTACCAGCAAGCACTTTGTTTCCCAGAGGAAAAAACTTCTCAACTTAATGTGCACAGAGCTCATTCTATGGATGAGGCTGATCTATCTGTGTTCCCTTGGGATGTGCTTTGGAGCTAATGGGTTTTGCATAGTCCACATCTGGTTGCAAAATTAGACTTGGAAAATATTTCATTTTAGTTGCATTACCACTGTAACTGCTGCAGACCAGGAATGCCAATACCTGCACACTCCTGTAAGCTTTTCCTACGTCCATGGGCTCAGAATAATCAGAATGATTTAGGCTTTGCTTTCTGTAGGGTAGAATTTTGGTTTATCCTTTCTACAGCCTCCCCAGAAATGCTCCTTCTCAAGTGAAGTAGAGTATTTTTGGCACAGACCTCCCAGCATCAGGCAGTTGGGGTTGCATCAGACAGTTGCAAGCTGCACTACAATTAGCATTACAAATTAAAAGCCCCACTGTGAATACATGTACAGTTACTGTTTGAGAAGTCTAATCCCAACTATTTAGACTGGTTTTGCATCTATCAGCAATAAAGACTCAATTTTATCACCTTAGACCTATTGGACCCTCCAAAATCCACCCACAGAAATCCTTTGCAGCGCACGATTGAAAGTCAGAATTCTTGTGTAGGAGGTAGATAGCATCACAGTAGGGAAAGGCTTGATTGGGAAACTGCTCTTCCTTTACAAAAAAAAGCAAAGGAATGGCTGTGGGAATTCTGCTAATGTCATCATACCAAGGGAAGGCCAGAGGCCAGAGGTCCATGTCATTGCGGAAACACAAATCACTTGGAAATTATTAGGATTAACACTAAACTTATCTGATACAGCAATTTATTTTGCTCAGCATTCATAAACAAGCAACATAAATTCCTAAAGGCAGTCAAGGCAGTCTCACATCAATTTTCAAGTTAACATTCCAAACAACCAAAATGAAGAATATTTGAACCACAGGAAAATTATTTCTTAGGAACTTGCTTATTTCCAAAGTACAAAAGCTTCCATTCATCAAGCCACCATCAAATATCCTTGGGATGGTAAGAAAGGGTTTGTGAAGTGGATACACTATTTTTGACACAAACAAGAAGGCCCAGGCTTTTTCACCACTTCCACTCCCTGAAATTTCAGAAGAGGAGTTGACTGGCCCTGTAGACCTCCTGAGTGCACCTTCCTGAGGTGCACAAACACCCGTATTGCCAAGTGAGACAGGCAGGGCAGCATGACAACGACTGGGCTTTTGCTGCAGCTGCTCGGGGGGGCCCCTTGTGAGAAATGACAGCTACATCAAGGAGATGATAATGGAAAACCTCATTAAAAAGAAGACAAAAATAAAAACTCTGCATCTCAGAACATCCAACATACAGGTATAGAACTGAGAGACAAAAACCAGCTTCTAATTCTTGTGTGATGGGGCATTTTGAGCATGCAGGTGAAAATCAGAGGTTTTGGTAAAGCAGCAGTCTATAACAACCTCCCTCCGAGCTTTAGAAGCCTCTTCCCACCTCCTGAAAAATGCGACTTGGCTGAAGCCACGTGTGATGATTATGGCAAGCTAGGGGCTGAATCAAGTCCCAAGACCACCATTTCTGCCCACCCATGAACTTTCTGGGAAAGCAAGACAGCTCCCTGCAAGCTGCTCAGGAACCACACGCCACGCTTGGGAAGTGCAGATCTGCTTACCCACAGGCAAAGGTAATCCTAGACAACACCTGCTTTATCTCACCATGCAAAACCTTGCCTACTGAGTGAAAAGTATCAACAAACTCTGTTGACACAGAAAACACTGTAGTGACGACAGAGCCGCCTGGGGCCATCGGGCACCAGCCAAGATCCAACCGCACCAGGCTCCCTGAGAGCCCTGGCATCTTGGGGCCATCCTGAGGCACATCCCTGCGGCCACCTGCACACAGGTGTGGCCCTGTTCTCCCACTTGGGCCATCTGAAGCCGTGTCCCTGCGGTCACCTGCACACAGGTGTGGCCCTGTGCTCTGCCTCAGGCCATCTGAAGCCGTGTCCCTGCGGTCACCTGCACACAGGTGTGGCCATGTGCTCTGCCTCAGGCCATCTGAAGCCGTGTCCCTGCGGTCACCTGCACACAGGTGTGGCCCTGTGCTCTGCCTCAGGCCAGCTGAAGCCGTGTCCCTGTGGTCGCCTGCACACAGGTGTGGCCGTCTCCGAACACGTTCCCAGGCGCTGTGCGCGAGGCCGTACCGCGCTCCTGGGATAGCTGGGCCGCTGTGGGCTGGGGCTGGCTCGGGCCCAGCTGGCCCCAGCACAGGCAGAGCAAACAGAGCTGTGTGCACGGACGTGTGGGCAGGTCCTGTCAGTGCCAGGTGAGCCGTGGCAGCGGGATCCAGGCAGAGGTCAGGCCGTGCGCGTGCAAGGAAGCAATTCCGACGGCAGACAGCGGTCGCGGCACGATGGCTCCCAAACCGCTGCCGTTCGTTTGTAAGCGTCATGGGAAAGGAAAGGTTTGGAGGACAATGAGGTCACTCGGCGGATATTTGTAAGGAGATCTTCCCACACATGGAAAGCTTATGGGAGAAACGAGGAAAGTGTCTGTTTGCAACTTAACCCGTGGGACACGGGAGCTGGCAAGGCCGGCAGAGCAGAGCTCAGAGCTGACACTGCAGAAGCACACGAGGGATGATGGATGGAGTGCTGCGAGGGCCGGAAGGGCCTGCAAAGTGATATGTGCACGGAAAAAATACTGCCCTATTCCACAGCTGCTCAGACTGCAGCAATACATTCTGATTTTGTTTTCTCGGAGAACACAAGCACGTGTCATTCCACTCACCTCAACGGGGAACCTCCTGCCGTTGATGCTGTGTTCAGAGCCAGCTGATCCATTGCTTTGACCCCAGTGAAATTCCACTTTCTCTGCCTTGAATCTGCCCGGTAACCCGGCACCACTGACAAAATAATCGTCCTTCAGCAGGATAGCAACTGCACACATGGAACAATAAGAAAGAAACTCTTAGTACAGTTCTTCTGAAGCAGTTTTTGCTCATTATATCAGAATTTCTTCTAATGCAAGTAAAATGTCGGGTCATCATTTTCCTCTTCACAGGGATTGGTTAAAAAAAAAGGTCTGCAAGTAATGTTGGCTAATTCTGGAAGTCATTAAAAAGTTACAGAGACTACAGAAAATCCCAAAGTCCAAATTTCCAAGGACATTTTGCCCTCCTTACTGGACTTTGATTAAAATTTAAATGGAAACTACATCAAAACCTGTTTAATGTGGTTCCAGAGAGTAATGGCTGACCATGGTCCCTGCCCTTACAAAGCCCTCAAGGTCTGTAGATCACAAGTTAAGAAAAGAATGGGCCTCCTGTTTCTTGGATTTCCTCTTTTTTGTTGGTGGGGACCCCTGTGCCCTGTCCCACCTCTACTGCTGGACATGCTGGGTGCTTTCCTTAGCCTCCCTGCTCCTCCTCTCTGTAAAACAGGGAGAGTCACAATAACATTTTTGAGACCCACTCATGAGACAGCCTCCAGAAGAACTGCGTTTTATTGCAGTAACTCTGACATTATTATTATTACGTGATTCAATGGGGGTCAGAAAGATCTTCTTTGTATTTTCTTTTCACTTCCAAAAGCCTTTGTATTTTATGTAACAATAAAAGCCATAGGTGCAAACAGAGGGCAGAATCGCATGGTGGAAGCTGGTACATGTTTCAGGGGAGGCCTGTAGTCCAACCAAGAACTGAATCCAGCTTTCAAAAAATTCCTTTCTGCTACTCTCACTACAAGATTACCTTCCTTTCCAGCATCTCCTGTTTTTAATACACACCATTCCCAAAAATTACTCCCTACAAAATTCTTTCTTCTCATCCCTAACAAAGCTGTCGCTTAAAAACAGAACTAAAATTTGAATTTTGTTTCTGTAGAAGTCATTGTAGACCAGTGCTTGCTGTGCCTAGAATCCTGTGATTAAAGTCGTGGGGTTGGTTTTGGAAATTTTTTTCTTTTTTAATGGAAATAGCAAAACCCACAAGGATTTCTCTGTGTTCTTAAGCCAACTGTGTCATCACAACAGGAACATTAATATAAATCCAATTTTCTTATGTAAGAGGGAGGACTTTATTCACTGCTGAAAAAAGCCAAAAAAACAAGCTACTTGTGAAATAAAAGTTATTTCTCTGTTGGTGACTCAGTGCAGGCTCTGCTGCAGGCCAGGCTTTGTGCCCTCCCCTGAGGACAGACAGTGAGCAACACCAGCCTCATCTCAGGTGCAATTTTTCCACACAGTTCAAATTTAAACGGTTTGTGTCAAATCCACCTAAATGCTAAATTGCCTGAGATGTTCAGATGTTTCTAAATTGCACCAGCAAAATCACAGGGCTGTTTTCTTCCATGATTTCTGCTTCTTTTGGCAATTTGCATCCAAGTGCTTGTGTAGGAGGGTGGGTGGTGCAGAACTGGCTATAGGGTACTGCCTGTGCCAGCCGGGGTTCTGCTGGCAGTCACTGTCTGCTCACACCAAATCTGTGACTGAAAGTACCACTGCTCTCTACCTCCCTTAAAAAGTTCTCAATGAATAAATATCTTAAAATACTCAGCAGTATTTTAAATAGTGAAAAATCTCATTCAATTAGTTACAAATTCCATAGATGGAATTGTAGGAGAGGAGGAATACAGCAAAGCAGATTCACATGCATCTGTTAAAAACCTCTGTGGAGATTCAGTTGCATCTAATAAATATTTGATAGTTCCTAAATAATTTATGGCTCTGTCAGGGGTCATTTTACTTGTTTTAGATGAATAATTAAAAGGATAATTAGGAGGATGTACAATCTGAAATGTTCATCTAATTGTTCATTTTACAGTATTTCTTACACTGCTGAGCTGTATGACACATGTTCCCATCACCTTCCCAGCTTAGCAGCATCCCCTTACTGCCAGGAGCTTCTCTCCTTTCCCTGTGACCCCTGGTATTCAGGATGGGAAAAACCAAACGTCACCTTACTGGGCTTTGGGAGCCACTGCTTCTATCCCAGGATCTCTGTAGAGCACAAGGAATCAACCCCAAAGCCCGCTAAATTAAAATACTATATAATTGAGATTACAAACCCAAAGGAGGTGGTGTGCAGTCACCAGGACCATGATTGTGTAATGCCATTTTCAGGTTCAGGGCTGGCGTTGGATGCCCATCACCCCTGGGAGAGCAGGAATAAACCTGGACTCAAAGCAGCTCTGATGGTCAGGACCAGAGTGATGCACATCACACAGGAAAATACTTAACAAAAACACGTCTGGTAGAAATTTCAGTAAGTTTTTCTAAGCAGAAGGAGATTTTACAAGTTCTTACTATGAACACTATTAGTTCAGATACAACTATGAAATGTGTGTATATCCTCCAAGGGATATCTAGCACTTAACAGTAGGGCCAGCTACTCTAGTGATGAAATCAAACCCACATTAATGCCTTTTCCAATGTTATAGTGCACAAAAGCATCTCTAATCAAGCCAGAGGCTTAAAAAATCCGTTTCCATTTTCTGAATGAATCACTGCTTTCTGTACATTGTCTGCCCTTTACCTGTTGTGGGGGGGGGGACACGACACGAACAAGAAAGAGCAAAACAAATCTAAACAGAATTACCTTTCAGAGCCTAAAAATAACTCATTGTTCTATCGTAAAAAAAAATTACTAGGTCCTATAGCAATAACAATAACCCAAGCAACACATTTCCTGCCAGTTAATGAGCATTAAGGTTAAGGGCCTTTGGCTTTCCCAGGGACCCCTGTCTCTTTTAACCAGTCATTAATTGCTGAGAAATGCCCTCTACATCCATCACCATTTCTTAAATAGTTATTTAGTTTACTGTCTCTGTCAGTCTGCAATACGAAGGTCTCGTGTGGCCATCTGCTCCAAGACTCTGCTGCCAAAACGCATCGCGATTTATGGCACAGCCGGCCTCTATCTTCTACCCACAAGCCAAAACATCCTACTTGGTTTGCTGCTCTACCACTTACCACCTTAAAAATTAATGCCACACGAGTTTCTTCAAAAGGTTAGAAAACCAAGAAAAGGGATGGGACTTGATGAAACAAGGGAGGAGTTAGGAGCTCGGCAGAAGAAATCGGGGCTGACAGCAAGGCAAAAAGAGTCTTCACGTTACCAGTAAAAGGCCATAAGTTACCAAGAAAAGTGACAGTTACTGTTGCTCTGAGAAGCAATAACTTGTCAGCAAAAATCCATACCCCAATGGGTGAGGAAATCAAATATAGCAGCAGTGCTAAAATCACCCAGCAGAGAAGAGTGAAGGTTCCGCTTTCATTGCCAACTGCACTGAGACCGGAAAATCTGCTGGCACTTTTCAGTTCAACAGAACAAGGTTCTGGCTTGTACCAGCTATAGTGTGACCAGCAGGACTTGGGCAGTGACTGTCCCCTTGTACTTGGCACTGGTGAGGCCACACTTTGAATCCTGGGTTTAGTTTTGGACCCCTCACTACAAGAAGGACATTGAGGGGCTGGGGCATGCACAGAGAAGGGAATGGAGCTGGTGGGGCTCAGCCTGGAGAAAAGGAGGCTCAGGGGGACCTTCTCACTCTGTACAACTCCCTGAAAGGAGGCTGTAGCCAGGTGGGGGTCAGTCTCTTCTCCCAGGTAACAAGTGACAGGAAAAGAAATGGCCTCAAGTGTTACCAGGGGAGGTTTAGATTGAATATTAGAAAAAAATTCAAAAGGGTTGCCAAGCAGTGGAAGACGCTGCCCATGGAAGTGGCAGAGTCACCCAGTAGGTTTTTAAGAGACATGTAGATGTGGCACTTGGGGACATGGTTTAGTGGTGGCCTTGGCAGTGCTGGGTTAATGGTTGGACTTGATGTTCTTAAAGGTCTTTTCCAGCCTAAGTGATTCTATGATTCTAACATGGTTTCCTATTATATGTGCAGCAATGTAACTATTACATGTACAGGACAGCATTAACATTCTTCTTAGAAAAACAGCACCATCACTTTTTCATGGTCTTTCTAATTCCATTTATTGCTGATTACCACAAACAGCCTCTGTGACCATAAAGGGCAGGGTGCATAACATGAATAGATTAATTAAGCACCAAATTTCCATAGCATTCAACCTTGCCTGAACCTCATGTTGCTACCAAGGGCACCAAAGTCAGGATTTCAAAGCAGACAGGAGCATTTCTTAGTGAAGCTGGGAAAAAACCCCAGTAATGCAGCAAAACCCGCAGCTATGCTTGGTGGTGGTTTATGTTAACTGCATTTGCTTTGCAGTGAAAGAAAACACGTTCCCAGCCTGCCCCTCCATTCCATCCGAGGGGCAGGAGCTCCTGCCAAGATCCTGAACTGCTGCAGCTGGATCTGAGGCACTTGCCGGACTCCAGGCCACGGCTCAGACCTGAGGAGCCCTGGAGGTGATGGGTGTATCTGAGGTCACGCTGGGCACACAGCTCTGTCACCAGCTCCAGAGCAGGTACATGCCCTGGGTCCTGCAGCAGACCTCTGACAGGGGACACGGTACACAGAGCACTGCAGAGATGCATGTCAGATGTTAATAAAGATAAAAATACACTTCCAATAAATAAAATTGAATTAATTAGTGGTTTAATCCAATTCCCTAAAAATACTTGACCTTGTCAAATGAAGAGGGTGGCCTTATAATTTCTGCTTTTTACATTTTTAGAATTAAAGAGTAATCAAATGCATGCGGCTTTGCATATAAATCAACCTTGACCTTTCGGTGAACTGTTTTGGTAAAAATAAGCAGTACTCATGCCTGCTCTTTTTTCTCTAAAAGCCAGAACAGACAGAGCAGAAAAGGATTCAGTTCAGTGAAGAACACTGTGCTATAATCATATCAAAAACACATTAATAAGCCCCCACTACTCTGAGCAGTTATTGCTCTTTCTTCTCTAAAATCTTCCAATTTCTAAGACTTCCCCTTTCCTTCCCCCTGAGCCTTGCATCTCAGCATTCTTTTGGATTAGATGTTACAGCCTCCCAAAGCTGATAATTCAAGGTTACACCTTGAATCTCTTACACCGCCTTTTATTCTGAGGAACAACTGACTACCAAGAGAATTAGTTTAGAGTGGGAGCATAAAAAAAAAAAAGCAAAAAAAAAAGCAGCCCTTAGAAAAAAAAAACAACCCTTAAAATCAATCTGCAGAACTAGCTCTGCACAGAATACAGAGGCAGAGGTAGGTGGCTCCTACTGAAAAATTACATTAAAAAAAAAAGCCACAAAACCCAAACAACAGAACAATGAAAAAGGAGGAGGGTGGAACACGGCTTGAATTTCTAATTGACTGCAGGCAGGCTACGGAGACAAGCAGAAGAGAACATACCCGTTTTTCCTGTGTTTTTCATCCAAGTCTTGTTTGAAGATTCATTGTCAAAACCATCCAGCTGCAGCTCTTGGTACTCATCTCCGACATGGGCCAGGTGGTCTATGATGTCTATGGGAGACTGGTGAGACCCCCCACACTTCTCGCTGGAAGTCACCCAGTGCTCGGGACCATAGGTACCTATTAAAAAAAACACCAATGTCAACATCCCAGCGGCCCAACAGTGCTGGAGAACTCTTAAGGGTGAGGATGAAGCACTTAAGTTACCCAGGTAACTCCACCACAGTCACAATTCCCACAGCCAAAAGAGGTTAAGAGTGTAAACTTATGAGAAGACTGAAATCCTCTGGCTGTGTGCCGTGCTCCAACTTTGCCTCCAGCCGTAATGAACAATGGCCTTTTTAAAAAACTACTATTCTATAAAACACTCTGCAGTTCCCAAGCTCCTCTTGTGCATATGTTATCAATTACCATGTTGAACTTCCCTAAAGCTCCAGCCTTAATATATTACTGTACAGTTTTATCTTTTCACTATGGACAAGTAACGTAACAGCCACACATTAACTTGTGTTCTTGCAATACTATGCTTAGATAATATGATCTTTATTAAAGATCTCATTTCTTTTGGAGGGTTTGAAGCCAGAAAAAGATTAAAAGAAAGAACTCAACTAAATGTAGGCTAGTAAATTTGAAGAACACAACAAAGGAAAAAAATACTCTACATGAAGTAAACAGGACAATGACCTGTCAGGAATACACTGTAACTTTCTTTTGTTGCTATTCTAACATGAGTTCTCTGGTTTTGACAAACAGTCAATTAAAATAATATGGAAAAATAAAAGGTCTGAGGCAAAGACCTTGTCATCTGCACCCCATACCAGCCCTAGATGCCCTAGAACACTGGAGACCCTCAGCACCACACTTAGGAGGATCTAAAATGAAATTTCAAATTTTTCTTATGACATCCCTCTCCAACTCTTAAGCTGTATTAAGAGAGATTGAGAGGTTATTTTCCTATGAGTGCAAACAGTGGTTGAAGCTCATGAAATAACAGCACAGACTTCTGTAAAACACTTGTTGCTCACAGTTCCTGAAGTGCTTTACAGCAGGGATCAGCTCTCATGGAAAGAGAGGGAAATTGATGGCGGAGAAAGCAAGCAATTTGCCCCAGCTCAACTCCCAAAACCCAGCTACAACCCAGAGCTGAACTCTGCTCTCCTGAGAGCCCCAATGTCACACCTGTGTCACACCTGTGTCACACCTGTGTCACACCTGTGTCACACCTGTGTCACACCTGTGTCACACCTGTGTCACCCCTCTGAGCTACACAGTCAGCAGCTCTGGTCAGCAGGCAGCCCGCAGGAAATGATGCACCCCTGTGCATTTCTTACCCTTGCATGTGAGAAGCATATGGAAATTCAATTAGTGCCATCCAAACCCAGCAGCTGGGAAGGCCAGTTTCTTTGGCCCCTGGGTTTTAATCTGCCTAGCTGCAAAGTGCATTCGTGCTCCCTTCTCGCGAGCTGACGCAGGACACTTAATCAATAGCAAGATTTTGCTATACTCATCACACACAAATGCCGTCTGGTACCCAAACGACAACAAGAAAATTTAACTTTCAAGTACAATTAGGCAAAATTGCAGTATCCTTTAAAAATAATTTACATCATCTGCCCAGGTTAAAAATCAGTTTCATTTATCTCATGGTTCAATTTATATTGTCAGCAAGAGCTGCTTTCAGTTATTTCCCAGTGTATCACAACCAAGGAAAACAGAATTATTAAAACCGCTACATGGGGGAAACCAAATGTGTTGCACTCAAACACAGCTATTTTTCCCCAATCAGGATGCTCTTAGTAATTGGTTTGTAGTGAGTTAATTGGAAATTCAGATTTACTTTCCATATAACCTTGCATCTACCCCATGAAATTTGGGAATTTGCTTTAAAATATTTAGCACTACACATAATCAAACCTGCCAGCTCTCGTTTTTTGGCTTTATTATAAACAAGGGGTGAGCTTTTCAAAAGCACTCTGCCCACAGAGGCTATCGCAGTGGTTTCAGCTGTGCATTCAAAAGGAGTTCTGCACTCCAGTTTTTCTTTTTTAAGTATTCTGGTGTCAATGAGGAATTTTTCTTTTTTTTTAAGTAGGCGGATTTATTTTAACAGGCACTGTAGCATTTCTTCCCTGCATCTTGTCACAATTATTTATTTATTTATTTATTTTAAGTATAGCCAGCTCTCAACCTATTTGCAGTGAAAACTGCCTTGTCAAAATGAATAAAATAAGCCATAAGGGTAAACAAACAAACCACCATGTTGAATTAAAACCTCAAGTCAGTTAGGTACCTGAACTGACTCTTGCTGAAATGTAGTTTTTCCACAGACTTTAGAAGGCTTTATATCATTTTAGAAAACAAGTCTGCTTTTTTTTAAAATTTAACTTGCTTGAATTAATTTAATAGCAATAAATCTCTTTCTATAAACACAGTAGCTTCACTTGCTTGTAAATCTATAATCTAACAAACTAAAGCCTAGCAGTATCTGCTTTCTCCAGACGACAGTATGTTTCCATGCATAAAATGTTTCTATACTGGTGCTGAATTATTAAAGAAAAAAAAAAATTGAATGCAATGAAACTCTCTCAGCAATTCCAAACCCCAACTTAGTGCTGGTGCTGTGACACCAAGTCCTGACATCCCAAATTACAGTCATGAGGCCAAGCTCCCATTTAGAGGTTCGAGACCTGTTAGTTAAAATCAGCCCAGGATTTTATAAACGGCTTGGCTTGTCATTAATTTCTTTCAGCAGTTTTTGATATGTAAATGACTACATGCAATATGACCTGCAGCATTATGGCAGCAGCTCCAGACAGAAATAGAGGCCACGACCCCAACATCTCCATTGCCAGCAGCGCGGAACGGGGGCCGCCCCAGCTTTAACAAAGAGCACGGAAAGGAAAGGTGAGCCGGGGAGGAGAGAGGAAAACTTTAGAGTTTGAAACCAAACTAAATAAATTATAACCCCTAAGCAGAAAAAGGAAAAAAAGCTCAACAACCTAGAAAATGTAATCAAGAATAGCGCAGTGGGATTCACGAATTCCCAGGTAGCCATCAGAAGGTTCAGGCCCAGCTGCCTGTTTTTTTCCATGGACATTCAAGTGCAGTTTTAATTGAAACTGATCTTCCACTACAGATTTCAAATTAATTCTTCTTCCAAGTGTCTCATGCTCCAGACATCCTTGCTTTGCAAAAAAACCCTATATCATTAGAGGAGGAAATGGAACACTTTTTCCAAGCTTGCAGATATTGATTACCTATTCCTTCCATCAAAGCACAATTGCCATTCTGCACTGTATAAATCTCTTCAGTGTTAGACACTTTATAAAGTACTGAGAATTATATCATTAATCATTTGCAGTTACACCTGTCTTACTTTATCGAATTCTTTGTTTTTTAGAACTTTAAATAAATGCTTTTAAATAAAAACATGACACTAAATAAAGACTCTGTTTCACTTAAACCTAGTTAAAAAAAGAAATCCCGTAATTCTGTGTGTGACATTTACCCATCTGAAACAGAGGAACTTAGGGCTATTTGTATTTCATTTTTCCAACCATAAGCATGGTAGTTTTAATCAAATAAAATTTCAAATTACTTTGAGTTGGCCTTTTAAGGCTGATAAATAATTTGGTTTTCAGAAACCAAGGTAAGAGCCCTCACCTGTGTTAATAAATAATACACATTTTCACTGAGATGGTGGGACAAGATGCAGGCAAAATCAACACCAGACAGCCCCATCCCGGGGCTGGAATATTTGATGCAGGGCAGCACAGAAAGAACGATAACTGACAACATTCAGCATCCCCAGGAACTGAAGTCGGGGTCCTGCCCTGGACACCATGGGCTCATGCTGGGGCAGGAGGGCTGCAGCCAGGTCTGCAGCCAGGTCTGCATGCACTTGACCTTTCCTCGGCTGAAATTGGGGACTAAGGGGCCACGGGAAGGAGAGCTGGGCTCAGGGAGCTCAGCAACGCATGGGGTCTCACTCACATTTCAACATCAGGCCAGAGATGTTATCGCCCATCCTTGTCTGAAATTACCTGATGCTTCCTAGATCCTTTTCTCATGCAAAATCTTTCCGTCAATGACTGCAGTAACTTTAATAGTTTTTTAATACACTGTCTGCTCCTTAAATAGAATCCGAGATTACTTTTTTCTTCTTTTTACTGTACAAAGCAATGAGCAGTCTTCATTAATGAGAAACCATTAAAGTAATGTATTCTGCCAAAATCTAATTAAAGCTTGTATAAAAACTTCCACTTAAAAAAAAAAAATCAAATATATTTGTTTTTCTCCCACAGTCTTTTGCATAAAACATCTGTTATTAAAAACACTGGCATTTCCTTGATTTTGCATAACTTTTAATTAATGGATCATCTATGCTGACATAAACCGGTGTGTAACATAAATACCTTTACATAGATACAGTTTAACAGACATTAGCAATTTTTGAGTAATGGGATTTTCATCAATCATTAGTTGGGAAACAGGTAAAAATATCAACATTTTTTTTTTTTAAATTTTTAATTTCACTTGTTTTCCAAATATTTTTACCAAAATATTACTTTAAATCTCGGGCCTGACATGGAAAGAACTAGTTTTGGAGGTTTTAATTTTGGAGGTTTTTTATTATTTGTTCTTCTTGGTTTTTGTTTTTTTTTTGGAGGTTTTTTATTATTTGTTCTTCTTGGTTTTTGTTTTTTTTCATAAATTACTTCAGACAAATCTTTGTCTGGACTCAATGTCTCTTTACTTTTAATTTTTGAATGAAAACGGTAATAATGACTGCAAAGCAATCAAAACCCCTCATTTCTGCAATTAAAGCAAATTAGCCTGGTCACTTCATGGAGACATCCTATTCCATCATCTTAATATGGGAGAAAATTCCATGTTTCTCTTAGGACAAAATCCAACCAATTATTAAGGGTGGATGGAATGAATTCGTATTTCCTCTTCAAATAAAAACAAAGGTCCCAACCTTTGCTTGCCCAGCCCTGGAGGGACAGCCCAGACTTCAAGGACCACGACAGGTAAGAAGCTCTGCAGATTTTAGAGGCGCTGGATAAATGAGGATGCTTCCCTTTTCAGGGACTGGCAGCTAAGAGCTGCCCAAGCAGTTCAGCATTTAGCTGAGCAACACCACACGTCTGAATCTCTGCCTCCAAGTCTCTGTCCTGCTTGAACTGCTCCACCAGGAGCCAAATCTCGGCAAACACTGAAATAACAATGAACTTCAATAGCAGGCTGGATATTCAAACAGGAAAAAACCGCTTTAAACAAACAAGTATCAGTGAAACTCACTACAGAACTAAATGCGTTTTAAGATCCTTCAGAAATCTCAGTCCTGAGGCTGCTTCTCTGTTGTCTGGGACCAAAAACCCTGAAGCTGGTACGTGATGCCACAAGATTTCGTCATCGCTGTTTGCTGTTGAAAAGGAGCTGTATTAGTGCGCCCAGGAAGGCACCAGAGAAGGTGCTTAAGCCACGTGAGTAGTGACAGGAGGCAAGGCATGAACTGCAGAGCCAGACTGGCTGAAAAATCAACCTCCCTTTACCCTCTCCTCTCACCTCCAGTCCCCTCCTGGGAAGCAGAAATAAAGTGAAACCCCTAGGATGAAGCCTAAAGAGTGCATTTAGATACAAGGCCAAAAAGAAAGATTTGAATGACATATCTCTTGCTGATTGATTTAGCATGAGACTGCAGAGTATAAAAATCCCTGAAAGCCTTGATAAACATCAGTAACGTCTTTCAGGGGTCTTCCCATTGCAGAGAAAGCAACCAGGTTGTTAAATCATTGTATTAGGGGGAAAAGTTGCTGAAATTATACTGTCTTGCTCTAAAATGATGGCATACCAAAATCAAAGGGATGGAGAAGGAGAGCCTGTAGTTAAGAGTTCACAGTGCTGCTTTGAACAAAGATTTCCTGCCCTGAGGGAAAAGGGCTTTTCATTTTATTATTCTCTGTCATCACTCTGTTTAACATGAGACACTCGTGCTTGCAGAAAATTCCAATTACTGCTTGAAAAATGAGACTGAATACCAAGAGCAAGATCCTGAAGCGTTTGCTGGGACCCAAACAGGTCTGCACGCTCAGTACAGAGAAGGTGTGCAAAGAGAGAGAGTCATAAACAGCCAGTGACAGTTTTTTGAGAAGTCAAAAATTCTGAAGGAAACTTTCCCCAAGAACGATCTTTTCCCCAAAATACCGATAAGAGGTATCTTAACTGGCAGTTCTTGGACCAAACACAGAACACAGGAAGATGGGACAAAAAGGGGGTGGATTGAGATAACCTTGGAGCCACCAGCAGCACCGATGCCAGCACAGCTACAGCACTGCCCCGCCAAGGGGCTGTGCAAGGAGAGCTGATCTTCAAAAGTGATTGTGTCAGTGATGCTGTCAGGCTGCCAAAAAGTGGCAGATGCAAAGAAAGGCTTTAAATCACGCTCCTAAATATAAACTATCCTATAATGTCTGCAGCTTTTAAACCGAAAGACAGTGACGTGCATGTTCTCCTTAAACTTTCATATCCGCAGATGCTACAGTTATTGCTGGGTTCTTTAATTAAATTTCCTACCCTTCAGTTACCTTTGGCAAAGTTTTTAATGTATGTTTTCAACCTTTGTATTCCTTAGTGAACATCTCTCTTACACAGTCACAAACACGGTGGTTTTTTAATATATATCCCCCCACACACATATACAGACTTTCTGCATCCCAATTTTGTTCCTCAAAAAAGTATGGAGCTGCCATGAATCTTGCATGAAGCTCCCACTGTACCTATCAACCTGCTAGTGGCACAAATGTATGATAAATATCCAACATGAGGAAACACCAGGACCTTAGGACTAAGGTTGCAGGAAGCTCTCAAAAAAGTGGAGTAAGTGTAATTACTAAAACAAGCTTTTTCCATAAACATTTCAAGTTTTAGCATTTGTGAGCTGAATAATTTACCACCACACAAAGGTGAAAATGGTACTAAGTTTAGCTGTGCTGGCAAAATAGTTTGGGGCTTTTTCAGGGGTGTCTCACACAATAAACTCTAGACAGACTTGCTTAATGACCTGTTGAGTTTTATAAGTAATATTTCAAAATTATTTATATTGAGCACAGAGCACAACAATATCAATGAAATTATCATGCAGAACTCACTGAGTGGGAGGATGAATCGTGATATTGAAAGTTCCTGCTGGTGGCAAGTGACTGAGACAATGTACATCTACATCCTCTGTTTTTTATAATTTTCTACATTTTTAATAAATGTATCTGACATCTCGCACCATTCATTTCATAACTGTCAGAGGCCTTTTAAAAACTGCTCACCCTGAGCTGCATATAATAAACGAGGTGATAACTTACAATATAAGGAAAAAACAGGAGATTAATTTATATGAAGACATCATAAATTAACTTTCTTCTATTCCTACACTAGCTGAGTAAAGCCCCATGAAGGCTAGGGACAGACATAAAAATAGATTTTTTCCTAAATATAATTTTCAAAAGTATAAATCCTGATGGAAATTACAGAATGAAGATGTATTATGAATCAATGCAGCAGCTCAGTGAGAGCACTTTGTGCTGCTGGGAGGAAGGCATAGATTTCAGTAATGGGTGCCTGGACAGGGAAAGGGTGCCTTGGACAGGTCACATCCAGGACAAGTCTCTCTGCAGAAAGGTCCCCCTTTTCCACTCTCCTTTTTTCATTTACAGGGCAATAGCTGTATAATGAGTTATAAGGAAGGATATTTATGTTGCTGTAGTGCCCCAATGCAGCAGAAGGAAGAGTGGCTCCATTCTTCCAACCCTCACTAGCAAACAGCTGCTGCCTCAAAAAGCTTAAACTGAATGTGAGACAAACACAACACAGAGGATCTCGAACAGATGCAGCCCCCTGGGCTAACTCCCCTTCTCTCTAACACCTTGCTTCATGCTCTCTTCTCCAAGGCCATCTTCCAGAGCTGGCACTAAACACACCAGAAAGGTGATCAACCTTCCCAGGAGAAAGAAAAGGAACATCATTTCTTCCAGAGAGGAAAGATAAAAGAAGAAATGAGTCTGGTGTTTCACAGAATTAAACATATGAAAAAGCACAAGCTCATATAATGTAGATGAAAACCACGGTTCCATCTGGGCTACTCCAAGGAGAAAGCACAGCGTGAATAAAGCTCTCACAAAATAAATCTCAGCAAACAAGAGGAAGAAATTGGGCAGGAAACTTTCCCACCCAGGAGTTGTTGGATGCAGATGGAGGCTTTGGGGGCTTCAAGGAGACTTTGTAGAAAGAAAAGAAAGGAAGAAGATCTTAATTTGGCTTGGTGCTAAATACAGCCACCCTTGCTAACGCCCAGAGCAGGCAAAAGCCAGGGAGATGAGCAGCCAGGCTGCCACTGTGTGCCTGTGACCTGACCACCACACTGCAGGTGGAAGGGCCCACAGGACCTGGAATTGAAACTGGGCAGCAGCCTGGGAGCGTCTGCTGAGCTGGAACTGTGGGAGACAGACCTCAGGCTGCAGGAGTAGTGAGGCAAGAAGAAAACGTGCAAGAACAGACATGATGGGCTCAGGAACCCTTTTGTGGTTTTTAAACAGAGATCATGGGTTGTTTGAGGGCTTGACTGAGACCCTGCTGAAGCATCAATGCTCCCATGCTGCTGAACCTGCCCAGGGGCTCAGAGATGAACACTAAATGACAGTGACAGTAATAAGCCATGACATTTACGTCAGGAAATCTAAAATTCCCATCTTGCCTCTCTGTCTCCTCCCTACCACCAGGACCTACACGCTCCATTTCACTCCCTTCCCTTACAAAGGGAGAAGTTCACCTGTCTCATCAGAGCATCTGCAAGGATTGCTCAGAACTTGAAGAGAGCTATGGAGATAAAAAGCTTTGCAAGACTCAACTGTCCCACTACAGACCCTGGCGCCAGGGTACCTGCAAACACATTTAAAGAAAACACAGTTCCGGTTATTTCTCAAAGCACCACAGATTTGGATCCTATTACTTCTCCCATGTACCCTTAATAGGCTTGATCTCACCAAAGAAACTGCTAACGTAAATGATGGCTCACTGTAACTTAATTACCTCCAATTTGGGTGGGTACAGGAACAGAAAGTACCTTTTCTTGATTCCCATCTGTTCCTCGTAACTAACCAAAGAAGCCCTCCCCAGAGCTCTGCCTCTGAAAGCCAGCATGAAAAAAAAGAAAAGGAGGAGGAAAGACAGGAAAAAATTGTATATTTTTATTGAATTTTTCCAGGATGCAAGTTAATAAAACACCCACAGAGAGCACAGAGCAATATAGAAAGGGAATAAAGGGAGGGAGGGCTGATATCAATAAAGCCTATCCAGAGGCACTGCTGGAAAGTACTCATGATTTCAAAAGAAACCTACCACAAAAATTATTTTCACTTGTTGCTTTGGCTCAGGTCTAACATTTACAAAAACCAGAACTGTCCTATGGAGAGCGTGGATTAAAAAAATTAAGCCCGGAAGATAAAATTATCTGTTGTTGAAACATGTCATCCTCAGCTTTTCAAATCCCCTTGTTGATCCTAACCTGACCAAAGACAGCCACCAGATTAGGGCCTTACAGTTTAATTACATCACAGACAACACTGCAGCCCCCAAAATCGCTCATCAAATCTTGACAAATACTGGCTTTGCCATGATACTGCCTTTTTAGGTGAAAATCAACTTTTGCCCAACTAAGTTCTTAATGGCATCTCTGTTCCAGCAGCCTTCTCAATCCAGCTGTCCCTTTCACTAATATGCCCCAGTAAAATCGCTCCCGGGAGAGCTTCTGGAACACTGCCAGCTTTTACTTAATGACACATCGTGAACCCTGGCCTCAGCTTCTATTAACATTCAGTCTATGTTTCTACCATTAATTTAAGAGGAATGAATAGGAAGACAATAAGCAGCCAGAGTGTCCAGCCTGAGGTACTCCATCAGAAGGCACTGCTTCTGCGGCTGACAGAGAACATTTACAACTGGTTTTCTCATTTTTGTTCTATATCTGTCATTTCCAGTATGTTACACTAAATGGCTTAAACTGTTCCAAACCAGATTTTCTTTTCCAAATAAGAAAGTCCAGAGTTAGGAAAAAACAAATAAACAATCCCACCAGAAAGGAAAAAAAAAAAAAAACCAACAAAAAAAACCAACCCCAAACATAGCCAAAAAACCCAACAAACCAAACTCATGAAAAGGACCTAATGTTCCTGAGGTGGATCTTATTCTCCTCTGTCTGGATGAATTTTAGGGAGTTGCCTGCCAGTGCTGGAGGAGGGCACTGGCAGCAGCCCCTCTCCTGCCCCAAAGCCTTGCCCAGCCAGGACAGGCAGAGCCCCTTCCCTCGTGCCAGCACGACCCTTGGGTGGGAAATGCACACAAATTCCCGAGCAGCTGCTGGGGGGGAAAAGCAGCTGCTGCAGAGAGCTGGAGGCGAACAACTGCTGTGATGGATGGAGTTGGGGAGAGCGCTGCAGGAGATTCACTCCCACAGTACCTGTGGTGCACATTCAAACACCGAGTTAAATAAAAACCCCCAAAAATACCTCAGCTGGGATAAAAGTTCTTTCCTCCAGCACCGCATGAACCGTTTGCTTAAGGACGGTCACCCCAGAGCGCAGCTTGCAGGCTTTGGCATGCAGCTGTTCCCAGGATGAATTTTCCCCAGGGCAATCACCTGTCCCTCCATCTCCCTGCATCCCGGTGCCTCCTGTGGGAGCATCTTCCCTTGCTGCCACCAAGGATGCTCGGGAGCAATGTGGGTGCTCCCACAGCCCCCCTGCCCGGTGTGGGGAAGGCAGCAGCCAGCTCTGAACACACCTCCCTGTGCTCTTCACTCACAGCAGCGTTCGGGCAGCCCATGGTGACACACACCATAAAATAGAGTCTGGAGTGTATCACTTAACTGTGAAATCTGTAAGATATTGGATTTATATGGTGTCTGCAGAGCACATTAGAAGATCATCATCATCATCATCATGTCTTTTCCAGACAGCCATAATTATTCAGGCTGTTACTTTACCTCACCACTGCTTTTGAAAAACTATTCAATATTAGCAAACTCTCACTAAAAACAATGTTTTGGTTGAGGGACTAATCTTCCTATCAGTACACAGCCATACCTGGGCTTATCTACATTACCAATTCCCTGCTGATTGAGCGGATTCATTAACAACACAATCTCTGGCGATTGAAATGAAGTCTCATTCTTCGTATCACCGGTGCCTTGCTGTTTGCTTTTCCTTCACAGTATGCACACAAGTAATTAACTTACTATGCTCCGCTAGCTCCTGACACATTACTTGGCATAGAAAAATTCACCAGCAGGTAGTTAAGCATGCAAAATATTTTCAGTCAAATGAACTTCATAACAAAGCTCTACTTAGGAAAAATGCAGCTCTTTCTGATACAACGCTAACAGACAGCACACTGCCCATCCCAGCAGGAGCTTCTTGAGAGGTAACCAAAAAACATGTAATTTTTACCACTTTTGCTCGATACATAGGAAATTTCTTTAGGGGGGAAAACTGGCAAGCAGTAGATGTTCACTGAAAGGATGAACTTGGAGATCAACCTAAGCAACCCTTGTGAAAGTCTGACATAACAGGGACAGACACAGGATTCACACAGTATAAAAGAAAATAGGGGGAAAATCCCCAAACAATGCAAATAGGAGATTCACTTCAATGCAGCATAGCTGAGATTACTGGTTTCTGGAAATATGGAAGAACAGCACATTTCAACTTTTACAGCAATTTTTTGTAAAAAAAGGTAAAATGCTATTTAAAGCATGAGTGCTTTTTAAGCCTAGAGTAACGGAAGTGAAAATTCCCCTAAATAAAACCATGAAATTTATTGTATGCTCCACCTCATGACTCCAGCCAGGAACATGACTTGAAATATTTAAGTCATCTCAGTAATGTCAAGAAGTAAAACTGGAGCACAGTTAGCGCTGTAGTTAAGGTACAAAGAGATGGTGACTTAGGATGGAAGAAGTGCAGGGATACTGGGCTGATCCCAGAGCAGACTGGTGTCTCTGAAGTGACAAGACTGGCACTGAGTTTGGTAACACCAGGACTTTTCCTTGAGAATATGAAGATACCACAGCCTTATGGGGCTGATTTGAATGTCCTAAACTATGATTTTAATCGCCACTATATTTTTCCAGTACCAGAGACTGGGAAGCACATGATCCTCACACCATGCTGGTGCAGTCCAGCCAGTGCTGTACAAAACATCACACACTCTACACTGTTCTGGCCCTTCCTTTAAGCCAATAGTAGCTGAAACTCAAAAATATATGCAAAAATACTTGAAAAAACCCAGAAACTTGGTTGGATAAAGACCCATTCACAGTATTTTTCATCCCAACTTTGACCTTTCATGACAAATTCTTGTTCAGAAATTCGATGACTGTATTGACCTAAAACACTGGATATTGTGACCTTGAAGTTTCCTTCTACATAAGGAAAAAAATCCTTAAAAATCCTTCTGAAGTCTTGCAAAATGAAACCATTCTTCTGCTCAGTGTTTTTCCAGAAGATATTTGTTTCTTTCCCCTTCACATGCCACAAGGCATGTACCTCTGCCAAACTCAGACTTGTTTCGACTCATTCGGTCACAAAAGTTAGTTCCTCATGTTCCATCACAGCAATTTTTGCTTGTGACAAAAGAAATAGATCTGCGGAGGACAGAATTCACTGTGATTTGTGTATATCATTTTCCTCTATTCTTGCACCGCTTTCAACTCGGCTCATTTAAATATAGCTCCTGTCATACCCATCATTTTCAGTTCACCTGTTATGCAAAACCACACACTCCAAGAGAGCAGCCTTCACTGCATCATTTGTACAGATTCTCTACTCCAGGCCTGAAATCCTTATTCATTTACAAACTACATGTTCCTTGAATGGTATTTCCAGTTGCTTAACTGGCATATTAACGCACAGAATAGAAACAAGATTTTGTTATTTCTGATTTTCATCAAAAATAAATTATCTCACTTAACCCCGGTATCCTTGATAATTACTCAGGTTTATAAACAGTTCACTTAATCAAGGAAACCCTTGTATTTCCAAAACACTGTTGAAGCTTGTTCTGTTCCAGGTGAAGGAATCTCAGGTTTTGGTTGGTTTTCCATGCTTTTTCAGTATCAGTAAAAAGTAACAGGTTTTCATGCCAAAAGAAACATTTGGATAACACATACTGACATGACAAGCATGAGTCACTACACTTCATAAAGTCACCTCTCAGAGCCTTAAAAACAGTTTTCACCTTGTACAGAAAGGTACTGAGCACTAAAGAAATCAAACCTTTAGTAGTCATTGTGCGTGGTTTTTTGGTTTGGTTTTGTTTTTTAAAGACTGAGACTTGGAGAGCAATTAAACAGGGGAACAATCTATAGCTTACTTCTTACACCAGCTCACCACGTGTCCAGCACAGTCCTTATGTGCCTTCTGGGGGCAGACTGCAAGGGATCTTCAGGACACAGCATCTTCCCTTGATGAAGATGCGGATTTCTCAATCCGGACATTTGCGGAGTCTTGATCAGTAAAGGCAGTGGTGCTGGACAACTTTTCTCCCGAGGGAAGGTCAGAACTGCCCAGAACTATTGTTTAGAGAAGTCAGCCAGGCTGAAGATTCAATGAGAACACTGCCTTAATTAGAGGATATTCCTTGGATCAGAGATGAGTGAAGGAATCCTGTCTCTCCAAAATCACAGGTATCCTCCCAAAGCCTAGATTTCTTCTTTCAGCTCTGATGGAACTTTTCAATGGGCTTACAGCATCCAAAAAGCAATGGAGGGGGGAGAAACAGACCAACAGATCCGGCCTAAGTACCACATACAAACATTCCAAAAAGTTATTTTTTCTCCTTCAGGTCAACCCTTAACAGTTTCATCTACAAAAATGCAGATGCCAACTGGCTCACTGTGGGGACAAGATCAATTCCTACTGTGCTGAGCAATGCCATCCCACTGCACCATGGCACCTGTCGGTATTCCTGTGATATTTATGACCTTACACTGAAACCAGGAGGAGCCTTCTGAGGATCAGACTGACTTTCTGGTCTTATTTTCCTCAAAGTAAAAGGCAAAATAGATTTCAATCTATGACTGGCATTTCTTTCCAGTACAAATGTATAGGAATAAGTTAAGAGTATTCTGAGTATTTTAAGGCAATTGCAGAAACAGTATTTGGGAACAAAGACCAAAAGATATAATTAAACACAACCTTCCTGATTATAGAGCATGTCTTAAGTCATTTAATGGCTTTATTAAAGCCACAGTAGGTGGACTCAAGAGACTCAAGTCTTGGTCTCATGGGAATAAATTATGTCCAGCATTTTAAACTAGAAACTTTCCAGGCTCTGTGATTTCAGAGGAAAATGTGGAAAGACATGCAAAAAAAAAGAAAAAAGAAATCTGGGAGCCAGAAGGTATTTGAGAACCTTAAAATGACTATCTCTTTTCAATCTCCTCTGATTTGTTTTGGTCAGTCTCATTACCTTTGAGCAACTGATCCTGGCAGTACTCCAGAGTACCTGACTTCATTGACAAATACGAAACAGAGCCTCATGCCAGGGGACATAACAAAAGAAAGCAAACCCATCAATACCAGGGGCTGGGCTAATGCACATGGATCCACTCGGGTGTCCAAGGGCCAAACGCCCTTCGGTGCTCAGCTCAGAGCCACTTCCATTGTCTTTATAGGCAAAACAAGGAAAAACCATGGATCGCTATTCACCTGCACTCTAGATGACACCCATATACTTCCTGCTATCTAGCAATATAAAAAGTGGTGGGTTTTTTCTTGGTAAAACAGAATTTATCTGGCTTTTTTCCAGACCTATTTTTAATGACTGCTTTAGAAGCACATGCAGCACTCCTGGTTCTTCCTCAGTTGCGACGTGTCCTGTGCAAACCCCTGCTCTCAGAAACACAACCTGGTGCACGCCTTTGGCAGAGATTATTTTCAAAGGGACAGAAGCTCATGCAAATAGTAGAACTTTCTGAGAGTGGTTGCATCAATGCTTTTATGTCTCTTTTCAACTATCAGTGACTGATACAAGCTGACTTTTACTTCTGGTCTTGCTGGTCTTGTCAGGTTTTCACAGCAGCAAAAAAACAAGCAGGGCTTATTCTGAAGTAAATTCTGGATGTAACCACTTATAACTCCACTAACACAGAGAAGCCAGTAAATCAGTAGTAGAAGTTTATTAATTTAAGAGTTACTGAGACACATCTTATTGATCTTTACTCACACTCAGCCTCCAGAGTTTACCTCAGAGCTCCAGTTTATGCCTCGATTAAGTGGTTCAGAGAAGCCTTGCATTTTACAACATACATATAATATAGCATAATGCTCCTGGTATGATGACTTGCAAACTAAGCAGTGGATTTATTGCCCTAGAATAGACTTCAGTTTTACTCACCCCAGGCAGCCAGCACAAACACTCCTGAGCAAAGCTCAGAGCCTGGAGCTCAGATGTGAGACGCACAGAGCTAACCCAGCCAACACTGGCCTCACACCCAGCTCTCGCTCGCTTGTGTAGCCACACAATATCAGTTAACTACACATTAGTTTCCATTTTCAGCATTCACATGTTTTTGTGAACATTTCTTTTTATAGGCTCTGATTCAGCAAAGTACTTAAGCACATGCTTTACTTTAAATAGCTGAATAATCCAATGTCTTTTCAGCAAATGTTTAACTTAATTGTGTGAACAGTTCCAGTTCGAGGGCTCCTCATATCTTGGACACTGAGCACTCGCTTCTGTGCTCTATTCATTGCACAGATATAATATCATTCATGGGCTTCACATTATGTATTTACTTAAGTGCTTTGCTAAACAAGGTGCTAAAGCAAACATGCCACAGCCAGAGTTTATTTAATAATCCCTCTCCAAATTCAGTTCTAAACTGTTAAGAATTTTTAAAAGGAAAACTAACTAACCATAGGATTTACTTCAGTTTCTCTCATATCTATACCTTGATTTAGCCCTGACTACAGTCATAAAACTCCCAGACCTGGTAGTGCTGCCTCGCCCTTTTGGGCCATTTCTATTCTGAGCTGCTCCCCTCTGAACCACACAATGCAGGGCTCCTTTCTAGTTTGCTAGCTACTGCTTCAGATGTCTCAAAATACAGTAGTTTAAATTATTAGAAAAAGGAATGCCAAAAAAACCCAACCAACCTGCCAAAAGCCAGTTCTCAAAATTTTTTAGATTAAAAGGCAAAGAATGAAATTCACAGTTTACAGGCATCTGCCCTCAAAGCAGGACATCTCCCTTGTCTGGCATTAAGTCATTATTTCAGATGAAAGTCCCAGCTCCAGCCCTGCAGGTAAAAGAAAGTTTATGTTCTAAGGTGGCCAGAGAAGACAAGTTAAAGAGGGTGAAAAATGTAAACAGAACCAGATGCACCAGAGAACAGAAACTAAAATTGCTTTAAAAGATAAAAGGATTAAGCTCTTCTGACCAGTAGCTGTAAAACGTGTAATGAATTTAGACACTTCTTTTCCAAGGAAGAAAGCTATGTGATGAGATAAGTGTTATTAAGATAGAGCATAATAACTGTAGTGTAGAAAACTGCTCATTAGTTGGGGCTTAATTGCTCTTACACTTGGTGAAGAAGCAGTAATTACTATACCAAAAAAAGATCTATATTTAGAGATTATTTGCTTCTATGCATGGAACAAGAATACTACCTAGATATTAAACCAAAATTTAGCCAGAACATATCCAGTGTCATCCCACTGGAACTGAATACTGACAACTGTATAACTCCCTGTGAAAGTGAAAAAGAAGTATTGATTATAGCAAGGAATGCAGTTGTACGTTATTCTGAAACAGGACTTCAGTATTATAGTTATTCATTCACTGTGGTCTCACTGTTTGCCTGTTTTGTTTATAAATATTTACCGTGTACTATCTTCATGAAATAATTGCTATTCAATGTGCACAGTAAAGAGAAGACATTAGATATCTGTCTGTGTGTTTTTCTATTCTAATCTGTATGACAATACATTAATTCAGTTTTTAACACACGAGTCCCTGCAGCTGAACGTCCCCAGCTCTCTCTGCCAGGTTACACACGCAAACATTTACAGAGCAGCAGCATCCCTGCTCCTGTGGCTGCCCATGGACACAGATCCCACGGGATCCCCAGCGCCTCTAGGACTCCTAGGACATTTTGGTGACATTACAGAGGATTACCAGAGACTGCAACATTTTCACCCTCATGAACAAACAGGACTTCTTCACAGGGACATTTAGAGGGCTGCTTAAAAGCTTCTTAATTGGTACACAAATTAAATCTGAATGGAAGAGCAGAGCTAGGAAAGGCTTCGCCCCAAAATGCTCCCATTAGCAGCTCCACCAAAGCTCAGGATGGCGGGCACCATGTTTCCATGCTAAGGGGTTTTTTTTGCCAAATTCACCATCTGCAAGGCACAAGGCAGGCCCAGCTCAGTCCTCCCTTGCAGACTTCCAAAGGGGGGTGATCACTGCAGCCTCACCTCAGAGCGGAGGGCTTCCTTCCCAGCCACTCCTGTCCCAAAGAGCACCTCGGTTCACTAATGCTAAAAAAGATAAAAGGAAAATGTCCGTGGATTTATCAGCATCTGGCTGGGATCTGCAGCACCCACATGAAGTGCAACCAATTTGGTGATACGTGTATCACCTCATCCTCTCATAAATCACGGCTGTAAAACAAATAATGGCAGGACAGCCAAGGTTAGAAACAATAAAAGACTTTTAGGCCAGTTGTTATTTAATTTGATTGTATTTCGAGATAATGATACCCCTTTAACTATGGGAAACATGCTCCATCTGTTCTCCAGAGCCTCTATGGGCTCGCAATTTCCTTCCATGTGCAATTCCAGATGTTAACCGGGACCCTGGAAGGCCCCTACGACCCAGGTTCCTTGTTCTCGCTCCCTCAACAGCACAGGGGAAGCCTGCAACAGCAGTGAAGGCTGCATCCACCCCAAGCGCCACACAAAAAGATTTAAATGAGATTTTAGCAGCACAGAGGGTCTTTTGCAAAGCCTCAGTTTCTGTGAGCAAGGGAGATTCGCAGCACTCCGAGCCCAAGGGACCAGGGAGAGTCCTCCAAGTGCAGGAGCACCGAGCCCAGATCTACAGCACTCTTGTTTTTCTGCAGCATCTGTAACCAGAATAACCTCACAGACATGGCCCAAGGCTCTGCCCTACATGGAAGTACATAAATATGTTTCTTGGAACTCTGGAACTCATGTGAACAAGATCTCTCTGAGCAGTTTTTGGGAACTGACACCACACAAGTAGTTGACTTTTCTGTTTTATAAACCTTACATGTATTTTTATCAATTAAAAATAATTTTTGAAGAAAAATTGAATGTTGGCAATTTCCTCTGTGACAATATATGAAAAGGTATAAATATATATATGCCATAAACATCACTAAAACATTTTAAATGTAGATTTTGAAATCCCTTCAATGAAAAAAACAAACCTCTGATGTACAGAACTATGAATTTTAAATCCTGGAAGATCATTCTGTGATAATTACTAATCCCCTTCTATCACCCCGATAAATTTAAGGGAAAAATATTCCAAAAGAAGGGGTCAACGTAGGGTAATGTGCTATTCTGCTTTTACAAACTAGGAAGCTTTTCTAGCTAGATTCAGCATCTAAGCTTGTACAGAAGTAAATTCCAGTCCAAACAGATTATACTGCTTTCAACTTCATATTGCTTGCATTAATCACACTTACTGCTTTATATTTATAGAGGGTTTTTTTTTTTTAACAGGATCACTGTTAATAGCACAGCAGATCAAATATTATTCCAAATTTAAATAAAATCTGTTCATCATTATGGTCATTAGCTAATGGTTTTATATACCTTTGGGACCATAGTAAACATTAAAATTCAATTTATTTAACATTTACTGCTCATAAAAAAAAAAAGGAGCATCATTTCCTTTCTACAACAACAAACTCTTGGGGTCACAAAACTCTTGAGAACCAGGTTTAAAAAAAATCCAAAACAAACAAAAACCACCACAGTTTGAAGACTAATGAGGAACTGAAGAAAGGATGTAAACATACACGGGATCTCTTCTATGAGCTGCGTGCCTAATCCTCCAGCCTCTAATTTTCCTGCTGCTGCAAAGCCTGTAAGGCTGGGGTGTTCAGCCTTTTTGAGCTGTACACTGCAAACAGCTCCCAAAGGGGCGCAGAGCCCAGTAATTGTGGATTTAAACCGATGGATAATCGGGTTTATTTTCTTGAACACCACTCACGGACTCCTCACGAGAACCCCTGGCTCCCAAGGGTGCAGAGCCCCACGCCCGGCCGGGTGCCCGCAGTGCGCTCCGTGCGAGTTCTGCACTGCACGGCTGTCCTGGGGACAGGCAGCACCCACAACAGCTGGGTGAAAACCTCTGTTTTCCCAGCCACAGATCTGCATCATTAATCAAGCTCTGATAAATGCGTTCTTTTCACCTAAATTGATTTTCTTCTCAAAGCTCCCTCTGTCAGCTGATTTGCTAAGTGCTGGAGGACCGCACATCTCACCGACTGGTGCTCCCCTGTGCATTCATTCTCCTCACAGGTTCCCCTGCAGAACTACCACAATTTCACTGATTATTCTTCAGTAGACACTTTGTTAGGCTACTTATAAACATACTGACCTAATTGCTTTTAATTATTCCAGTGGAGTCTGCTTTTACAGTGGCTATTTCCTCCCACACAAAAGGAGAAATACTACTGTGAGAAGCACTGAAAAATCCATAGCCCAGGCTTCTCTCTGAAGCCTAAATCAATCAGAAGTTTAATGCACACTGTAAATGTTTATGTGCATGTGTAGCTATTGTGCATGTATGCATGCATTATATAGGCCTCTTTTACATCTATATACATCCATATATCACATAAGCCAAATGGGGCTAAGAAGACTGCAAACCCATTTAATTCCCAATTTTGCAGACAAAGTGTTTAACAGCTCTGGGAAGGATCCAGGCAAATTCGGTGTTTACACATTCATTCCTGGCACATGTTTAGAAAATTGTTTAAATTTTAGATATTCACCAAGCCACATATATACTCACACATATATTTCTGCAGGCTGCCCATATTAGCAAAGCTGCTGGAAAGAAATAAAAGGTAAAAATACACAGAAAGTAATTTACTCTGCATCTACCCTTTAGCAGACAAACTATCTTCAAACACCATATACCCTGCAGAATATCTCCTGTGAACATCAGGATGGGTTGGACTGTTAATCTAAGTGAATGACTTTACGAGAAGCAGTTCACCAGCAAAGTGAAAAAGATGTGAAGTTCAAAAGGGAAATCCATGAGGGACAAAACTAGGAAGAGATGATACATGGAAGTCTGTCCCACACACTCCAGAGGTAACAGCAAGGAGAACCCTCAGTGTATTTGGAATTACCCATTAAAAATTTCGTTTTCTCTTGGTTGACATTTTTAAGCTCAAAACAGTTTTTTTTTTAAAAATAGAAAGGAGGGCAAAATAAAAGAAGAAGAAAAATGAAAATTAGAGCAGATGGCAGAGGCATCATATAACTTTCTGCTAACTCCTCATTTTGCTCTCCAAGGAATGCATAGAACACGCAAGACCACAGGATCCAGGAGGAAATACCTATGCTGATAACAGCTTGCTGCCCAGAAGACAGCAATATGCTGAAAGCAAGCCTTAAGCTTCCTTCAGATTTGATATTCAAATACCAAAGGAAAATTGGTATTTTCCACAAATAGAAATAAGCTCACTTCTGAGAATCATTTTCAGCCACAGAGTTTTGTGAAATGAGCAGCTTGTGTGTTATTCTTAACATTCAGTTTAATATTTTTCAACACAGAAAATGACAAAAAAAAAAAAGAGGCAGTATGTGGCATTTCAATTAAAACAAACAAATCACAACAGAGTAACACCCACAAGATGTCTGTGAAACTGTCCCTCCGAGTGTGGGGTAAAATAAAGTTGAAACAACCTGCTAGCTAAGGTGTTCAAAACCTTTTTAAAAAATGTTTTACAAAATCATTTGCTTGCAACAAAGCAAACTCTATCTCGACAATTACTTAAACATTTTCATAGCATTTCAATTTTTAAATAACTTTCTTCTGGTAAGAATCTTTACTATTAAAGTTGCAAGTAAATATTTCAGCACAAGACAGCATTCAAAACCTGACTATTCATCAGTTATGTGGTTGGATTATCCCTGGCACACAACTTGACATCTTGGAAGAAATTCCCCAAAATTCAACCAATACCCTTCCAGATACCTGATGACTGTTGTTCAGAAGAAAGGCAAGTCCTGTCAAAAGGGTTTTCACTATTGGTACACACAGAGTTTGGAGCTCGTCCCAGTCAGGCAACACTGCTCGAAGATCACAGATGAAGTTTCCTACCTTCAAGTACCCATAGTGAAGGGATTTTTTGGAAAGAGAGTTTCCAAAAGTTTTGCAAAACGCTCAGACTGGGGACTGAACATGGCCTGACCCAAATCCACCCACTCCCAGTGCAATCCCACAACACTGAAAACATCCTCAAAAGCAGTTTTTCATCATTTTTCAGTGAAGGTCTTACCTCAGCCCTCAGTTCTTGTGTCTGACATGATGCAAGAACAACTGAATAGAAAAGTTCCCCTTCTCCAACACTCAGGCTGCTGGGGAATAATTCAGGATGCAAAATGTGCTCTCTCAGTGCATCTTTTGGGTTTTAAGCCTTTTGTGAGTGCTGTTACTGTACTATTGATCTCTGCCCAGCACTATAATATACAGTGATCCTTCAGCTTGGAGGAAAGGTATGTGCCAGTCAGGTTTATGAGGCTTATAAAACTTTTACTGTGCTTGTAGCATAACCAAAAAGAAAGGAGGAAAAAAGTTAACAATCAGTTTAATTAATCCTGGCTTCTTTTCTTGGAGACACCTCTCCAGGGCACAGTCTAAGATTACTGAACACCACCCGGCTTCCTGGATCAAGGTGATACAAGATTTTTAAAACCTCAATGGCAATTAATAGAACCATTTCCTCCTGTACATGAGCCTTTCCTAAACATGGTGCTGTTACTCCCTGGCCTCGATGCAAAGAGGCACATTGAGAGATGAAGAAATGCCAACAAATTCTGCAGGGCTGCTTCTCATCACCGACCACAGCCTCCATCACTCACTGGCAGACAGTGACTGATGCCTTATTTCAGGCATTTCTTGCACCCCTCCTTCTAAAAGGGGAACAGATGGTCTCTTGGACTGTAATATTTCCACCCTGCTACCAAAACCACCTCCTCCTGATCTGCAATTAGAAACACGGGATTGCTGAATCCCTCTATCCCACACTGTACCATCCGCTTGGAACTTCTTTCTTCCATTTTAAATGTTACGTTATTTTCATCAGAAGACAAAGGGAGCAGGATTTGCTATGGATACACACAAGTTATTCTGTGGGGTTTGTTTAAAAAGGCCAGTCTGACTCTGACTCAATCTAGTCTAATATGTGGAGTATTTTTAGCTAAAAAAATTTGAAAAGTTAACACGTTCACTTTGATCAGCCATAAAATAAATATTTTATTTTTCTATTCTGAAGAAACACTTAATTTTGCAGTGGAGATATATTTTGAAAAAGAATTAAGAACATGCTTCAAAGAAATGCTTTGTTTAGCTGAAAATTTTTTGGCTTGTTTACGTTTCAGCATGAAAAAATGCTGTTCTTCTTTCACGGCTGATCCAATGCTTTTCCCATCTCCAAACTCCTCTCCCTTATTTTGCTGTTTGGCCACTGTCTCAAAAATGAACTGTGACACAACCACCCAGGGAGGAGATAATCCCAGCTATAAAAATTTATTCTAAAGACAGAGACAGATAACAGATTAGGGATCTTCATTCAAAAAACAACCCAACAGGCATTATGAGGAACTTGCACAGCTTTGCTACATGGATTACAACGGATTCATTTTAAACAGCCTTAGTGTTAAAAAAAAAAAAGGAAAAAAATCACGGGAAAACATCCATTAAAGTCAGGGATTATGGAAGGAAAGCAGAGCAGGAGGCCACACGTGCTGCCCTCTCAGGATGTTCCACTCCTCGTTCCCACTGACCTCACCACAGCCTTGTCCAACCTACAAAGGACTCAGAGCTTTTGTAGCATCCCAAAATGTGAGTCCCAGCACCAAAAATGCACAGGTTTCTACTATGACAACTTGGTATCAATGAGGGCATCAAGCAACACACAAATTACAAGATTTACAGTAATTAACAAGTGCAAAATTATCACTAGCTGCAAAGTTCCCTGCATGCTTTACAGTGAAACATAAATCATGGCTTCCAATAAAAAACAGCCAGAAAGAAATTACTCTGGCACACTGTCTCTCTGTTCCCCACCAACATCACCAATAGTTTGATCTCATTTCCTTAGAAATAATCACCAGGCTACTTAAATATTAACTAGAGGAAAATATTAGCACACTGTTGGGGAAACGAGATGAAACTGATCCCACACCCAATGCAGCTTCCTGTTCCTAAACAATCCTAGCCTCTATTACACCCAAATCAGGACTCTGAATTCTCAGAAATATACTCAGAGAGTAGTGAAGTACCCCAGAGGAGCTCATCTGACATCTGACAGCCAAAGAAGGTGGCCCCATTTCCTCCTTCTCGCAGCCCTGGACATCAATGAGAGAACCACGTCCACGTCTCCTGCCCTTCCAGTTTCACACAGCCATCTGCACTCCTTAGGAACAGGGAGGATTTCTGACATTTTATTGCATCAAGAGTCTCATCGTGTGAAATCCTTTTACAACATCAGATCCTGATTCTCACATAAGCTCCTAAGGTATTTTCGCAGATTAATTGAAACTGAATAAATTTCCTTGACATTTTGAGCCCAGGTAATTCATGTGGCAGTTTGCCATCCCAGCCGAGCCAGCAGAGCCCCACTAAAGCTCCCTGCCAGCGGTCAGCCAAGGTCTCCAGCCTGGCTGAAGACTCCTATTTAAGATTCCCCATACAGGGAGAGGCTGCAGGAGCAGCACTGCTCCTAGGGCAGCAGTGATGTCCTTCTCTTTAAAGGAAAAAGAAAGAAAATGTCTGGGCTGCAGGACCAGCAAGGGCAGACTGCACAGCTGGTAGACAACCAGGAACAGAGACTGTGGCAGAAAGAAAGCCTTTCAAATTTGGGAAGGAACACCTGGAAATGTGACACAGGAATGCAGAAGATGGTGGGCAATTCCGGAATAGAGGTCTGAGGGGATGGAGTCTGTTTTGGTGCGGAAGGAGGCGCCATCCAGAAAGGGGGAGAGGCTGAAGTTCAGGAGGAATGAATCTGTGACCCTGTGGAGATCCTTCTCTGCTCTTTGAGGTACACAGGGTAAAGCACCACACCCCAAGTCCTGCTTTTACCTCCCTCCTTTATCCCCAAACACATCTGCTCCAGACAAGGAGCCAAGGAGGTTTTGTCATTCCTTTGGGAGCTGCGTTTTCATCTCAGTTTCCCAGTCTTTCTGCTTATTCTTCACTGATGACTGTCTCACTCCTATTAGTGCTTATATTTTTCAGTCTCACAGAGCTAGCACAATACTGTCAAGTGACTTTGAAGATGGGCAATAAGGCCCTTTTTCACAACATAAATGTCATGAGGAATTCTCCTCGAGAAGCTTCTGAGATGAATTCTCTGCGGTCCAAAGGAAAAAATGTTACCTGAAAACAATACAGCTCATGCTTGCACACATTGGTAGGAAAAGGGAAAGAAATCCCCATCCAGAAACAAGTGATATCTATTTTTAGCCTACATTTTTCCAAACAATAACTGCTCATGCCCAGAATACCTGCGCATCCTGGCACAAACAACTGCTGCCGGCACCACAGGCAGGTTCATAGTGGAAAAAAAGCACACAGTCCAATGTGTCAGGATGGCATTTCAGAGGTTCAAAGGCTCACATAAAACACGCTCACAAATTTACACCAGCAGTCCCCTTAGATAGCTGGGTATTTTTTTCTCATTGAAGATAATTTCTGACTTACTTTCAATGTCCTACCAGACCAAAGGGTGCACTATCACATAGTATTAAACCTCAGATCTTCAGAAAACCTCCTAGCCTTAGTGCTGGAAAGCAAATACACCCCGAGCTTGTACATGTACACACTTAGTAACTCCTCCAAGCACAGAAAACAACTATAGCACCTCCCAAAAAGGCTCAAGATGCAGGGAAGGAGGGACAGACAGGGACAGGAGCGCTGGGGTTTGTGGCGGTGACTCCACCTTGTTCATCAGACATATTCAAGCCAGCACATCTTTCTCTCCCAAGTGAAATCTGTTTCTACAATTTTGCCAAAACTTTTATATATGGCAGTGGCCAGCTGGCTGCTTGGAGAGCCATGTGTCAGCGGTCCTGGCGAATGCTTAATGTGTGAGATGGATCTGCGCAAACTGCAAGCACTTGGTTTGCAAACATTCCTGTTTTATGCATTTAGAAAGCAGCTAGAAAAAGGAGAGGCTTCTGAAACAAAGTCACACAACATGGCAGACAGATTATATATTAAGACAGTTCCTTGGTATACAAATACATCGTGGTTTCTCATCCCTTCTCCCTGGCATGCTCTGTGCCCATGGGCTGTAGTGAACCGGTTCTGACTTTTCCTACAAAACACCATCACCTCCACCTCTGCTTCTACAGGGGCAGGAATTCAACACCACCAAGGTTTCTCCAACAAGACAAGATGTGGGAAACCTCTGCACCCTCCCTGCAGCCCTGCTGCACGGCTGGGTCCCAGGAGGGGCAATGCCAGCAGATGTGGGCAATGCCAGGGGAGGCTTCTCCCACACCTCAGCTGATGGCAGGGCAGCTCCTGGGCTGCTGGCACAGATCTCTCTGATGAAGCCAACACTCACCCAATGCAGGGATCAGCAAGTCAGCCCACACAACTCTGGGAATCCAAGGGGGAGGCACAAAGCAGGAGCAAGGCACACTCTGAGTCAATGTATTTTTGGGCTGCACTACTTCTGACTGTAGCATCCCAGAGCAGATGTGAGAAGTGAATCATGCAGGTTTTACAGAAAGAGCAGCAGAAACTGACTGCCCTGAAAGAGGTCTGTGGCTGCATTCCCCACGCGTATGAAAAGTGCTCGGGAAGTTTAAGGCAAGGATTATTTAGGGATTTGTAAATGCATTATCCATGTGGGCTGAAGGCCTGTGTATGACAACATATACGGCTTATTGAGCAACGTCAGGGAAAATAGACTTCCCACCCTAGATTAAGTTTATCACAATCTCTGCAATCAGCCCAGTGAGTAACAACACAGGTGATAGATGAGCCTGCCATGGTCTCCCAAATGCCAGCAGACACCAGCTGACAAGGCACCAGGGGAAAGCAATTCCCAGCTAAGGCTGTCTGAGGGAACAGACCCCGCTCCTAATGTACAACAAAGAGGCCTCATGCCCATCCCCTC
This sequence comes from Pardalotus punctatus, assembly GCA_013400915.1. NCBI lineage: Eukaryota > Metazoa > Chordata > Aves > Passeriformes > Pardalotidae > Pardalotus > Pardalotus punctatus. The sequence goes on along the minus strand of VZTX01028741.1, from coordinate 178,742 downwards.
CATCCTGGCAGCTCCTGGACCCCAAAAAGCCTCATCAGCCAGGCCCCAAGCTACAATGCTCACCCTACATCAGTATCAGCAACACGACTCGTCCCTAGAGATGATGGGGAAGCAGGGCTGGTCCCCACCCCACTGCCAGGACAGGCTCTGCACAGCTGCAAACAGCTGGCTCCTGCACTTCTGCCCAGACGTCACGTCTGGGGGCTCAGGGTTCACCATCTGAGATTAATTTGGCAGACGTCTTCACTGGAAGTACTCAAGGGGAGGCTGGAGTGGAATAAAGCTTCTCTTTCTCTGCACAAGTAGAATCAATTGATTTTAACATTTTGAATCAAGGCATTCAACGCTTCAGGTGAAAGTTATGTATCAATTACAACAGCAAAAGAAAACCACAATGCAAAACTGAAGTCAGAAGTTTGTTCCAAACATTGCAGCTCCAAATCAAAGATTCCACAATCTGTGCGCTACAGTGATGCTCATTTCTTCTCCTCAATATTTGCAAAATAAGAGTTACGGTGACATTCCCAGTGAAATTCATAGTTGTCTCCAAATCTGCCATAAAAATCAAGTCAAATCTAAAACATAAGAACCTAACAGTAACTGTAAGGACATGGATAAGTAGTTCATATAAACTTAACTGTCCAGAGAAGGAAACAGAACACTGTAATAGACATTGCATCAAAATTAATCTTGATTTAAGCAGGAAACCAGCATGGGATAGTGAGTAGGACAAAATGCTGGTGTCTTCCGGGTTATCATTAAGTACTTGCTGCAAAGAATCTGCTCTTCCTCAAATTGCAATAAAGGATTTCTTTTTCTTTCATTGCACTGCCTGAAAGCTTCTTAGGAGCACCAGCAGTTTGTAAAGATGAAAAACGCGTTTAATCAGTAATTGCAATGGGTTTAGGAGCTGCTAATAAATACACAAGAAGGCTCAGAGGGGGAACACTCACTCATTCAAAGCCACTACTGCCACAAAAAGTCAATTCCACATACAGTTGTCACCCACATGACCAAATTTGTTTCAAATCAATTATTAAATAGAAAATGCAATCAGTTCAATTTTTCTTTAAGAAGATCAAGCTACCAATGCAGACTTGCAAGGCAAGAGTGTATAGTGCCAAGGTGGGATTTAGGTCTCAAAACTAAATATTTCATTGTTCCTACACAAAATTTTGGCCAACACTGCTACAAAAGCCAATCTGATAAACACATCCAGCACTAAATTCAGCTGTTGTCTTGTGGCTAGCTGTAATTCACAATGTTTATGGGTTGTATCTATTACATGACATTCTCAAAGCTGAAAAGTGGAAATACATACAGAAAGCCCAAAAGGCAGCTCTTGTAGATTAAAAACGACATTCAGCAACACAGAAGATGGGTCGTTAGAACTGTGAAAAGTACAAGAATGAGCTCCATAATAAAACGGATCAGCAGTGGTGACAGGGGCAGTGGGGATTACAGCTCCCTGCTCAGCCTCTCCACTACATCTGGTTGCTGTTACGCGCCCCATGGAAGGCGAAGGAAAGAAAAAAGGCTACATCTGATATGACTGCTTTGCCTGTTTAAGATTCAAAAGCTCTGCTGAAAGCTTTCACAGAGCTGAAGGGAGCATGATTTATACAAAAAGCTACAAGCCTTTTACAGTCCATTTCGAGCAGAATGGACATCACTGCTACCTGCCCTTGGAGAATAGTGTTTCCTATTTTATTTACATTTGCTCTTCATTATGCTTTTAGAGTAACTTACCAATCCAGCCAATCAATTCAAAGTATTTTGCAAGCATTTCAAGTCATTTCTTAGCATCACCCCGTAGGCACTTGCTTCTATGTAATTACAATCATTTTTCTGCAGAGATTTGCCTCATTCAAGTGGCTTTGCCAAGCAACAAGAAACAAAAGAATAACCATGTCTAAAAATAAGTAGATAAAAAAAGTAGGAATCCCACAACTATATTGAATAGGGTCATCAGGAAGAGAGGAGAGGATAAATGTGTGCCCTCATGTCCTTCATGTCTTTGCTGACAGCCCAAAAATAGTGCTGTTTAATGTTTGATAGTTATGTCTCCATATTATAGCTTAAACTTATTAAAAAAAAATCTGTCTTAAAATACAGCATTTTCAATTCTTCTTGGGAGACCAGAAATAATCTAGCTAGTTGGTGCTTTTTATCATCTTTGTTGCAGAAGCAAATTTAACTATTTCTTTTAAGAATAAAAGAACATGGCATCACAAAAAGTGCCTCACACAGAAAAGTATTATAATTGTCCTGATCAAGTATCAGACAAGTGTGGGCTCTTTCCTTCGTTTTAGAAGATAAGGTGGCATTTGACTTGAATTAACCTGCCCATTGAGAGGCACACTACTCCAGACCTGCTGCACTCACACCTGACCAAGACTCTGAAGCACAAACCCAGGGATTTTAAAAATGTAAGCCCAGAAAAAGTGGACTTGGAGGAAAGGTGCAAGCCTTGAATGCCAACCATCCACCACTGGAAACAAAAGATACAAATAGACGTTCCCAGCTGCCCTGAGACAATTTCAATCCAGTGTTTTTCTTAGAAGTAAGAGGCACCATTTCCTCACTGGCAATCTCCTGTTCTTACTACTTCCCAATTTTATTTTGAGACCAGGTCAAAACCTTGTCAGTGATTGGTAGCACCAAGTATCACACAGCATCAGCCTTGCCACTAGTTTTAGGGCTGCCTTAAAATAAAAACAATCAGAAAAATTCTTAAAACTAAACATCCTCCCCCTACCCTACATGTTGACGTGGCCACTAAATCCCACAGGGTAATCTCCAGAATCCATCTGTTCCTTCTCATTCTCATCCGCGAAGCCTCCCATAGCCCCTGATTATTTCTCAACTTGTCTGAAGAAATATCCTGTCTTCTGGCTTCCCAGCCGCTTGCTTCACCCCCTTCTCCCCAGAGGTTTGCTGAAAAAGGCAGCTGCAAAGATTATCCACTCCAATGTCATGCCCAGGCTCTCTTTAAATCCCTTGAAGGAGGAGATGTTTACACTAACAGGGAAAATGTTTAACGGAGGAGAACAAGTGTCTTTCAGAACTTGAGTTTCGTCTCTGTTACTCCCTGGAAGCAAGATCCACCTACAGATACCTTTCCAGCAAGCATCTCTTAAAGCATGGCTGGTTCGGAGAAGTCGGAATTGGAGTCCTGCAGTGACCAAATGCAGACTCCACCAACGCCAAGGAGATGGGCTGTGCCTGGGCCAGGCTGCAGTGAAGCCCTGCCTTACCCAGCAACACGAATTTATGGGCTGAGGGGGACTGGGAGCATTCACCAAAGGTCATCTCCAAATAGCAGCTGTAAGCATAAAAACAACGACATTTTCCTAATGACCACGAAGCGGCTAAAATTACAGGAATGCGTATCTTCTCCTTTTTCAGGTCAATACAGCCAACATGTCTGTGCATTTAATGTACCAAACACAGCTGCACAAAACACTCTAAACGCTTTTCATTTAACTCGAGGGCTGTTAAAAGTGGTGGAGGAAAAACACACCTTTCTATTACTTGTGATGTTGCATAAAATCAAAACACAAGAACTAAAGCCACAGAGGCCCTGAGATTTAATTGTTCAGTTGTATTCTGTTATTGCTTTATTTGTAACTTGAAGCCCCCCAGGATTACAGCTCTCATATTCTTTATAGGTTCCCACCAGCCCTCTACGTGCTCCAGCACCAGTCAAAGGCACCAAAACTCCAAACAGCAAACAGTAGTTCACTGCAGGGCTTTTGTTTCCCTACAAATTCAACATTACTGCTGCTCAAGTTCAATTCCAAGATTTATGGGGATGCCAAAGGGTTAAGTTTGCTTGAAATTTTCCTATTTATCGTCATTCGCTTCAAAAAAAGCAAGTACTGCAGGAATTTATGATGCCTGAACCTGACAGTCACTGACTGGCTAACAAATCTTTCCTTCTGTTTTCAAAACAGTTTTGTGTTAATCTCTCAGGTCACTATCAAAAACAGTTTAGAATCTAATTTATCACCTTTTGGGCAGAGATCCATGCTGAAAAAATCACATCCAAACTGTAATTTAGTTCAGTTAATGGTCTTTTCTCAGAGGAACTGGACAATTAAAAACATATGGAAATGGAATAAGCTACTCACTTTTCAACTAAATGTTTGCTCTATGTCTTGGGAAATAAATTTAGGATGAACAAGTGAATTCAATGAATGGACTAAAAAAGAGGAATGGACTGTTGTTATAAATCAGTTGTCCTCCTTTCCCAAGCTACATAGTAGTGTTTCATACTTTTTTTATTTCCTTTTTTAACAGAGCATTACATATTACAATGGAGAAAAACCTTCAAGAAATTGCAGGTTCACACACAATTAGTGCTATTAAAAAAATAAGGGGTGGGGGGTGGGATATCTTTATGCACTATAAACATCTGACATATTTAGGCACAAGCATAAAGTAATCAGAAATGTCAGGTTAAACAAGAAAAACATAAAGGCAAAAATAGTTTAACATGGATATACACCGGCTTTCATTATAGTGGCAATCAATCACAGATTTTTGGTATAACTATGACATTCTATTATGTCTGGAAAATACCATGGTACAGTTGACACCTTTACAGAAACACAAAGCTTGGAAACATATATGGCATTTTAGCAGTGTTTCTTTCTCTTTCTTTTTTTTTTCTCCCTGAGAAGTACCAGTGTCTGTGTAACAATTCAGGAGTGACACGCCCTGCTGAATGTCTCCCATGGGATTCAGTGGGTGCTGGATGAGGCAGAAGGAGAACATCAACAGCACTGACATTCCTTCACCAGTCAGTTCCTTTGCTGTGTCCCATGCCCTGAGTGGCCGCTTCCAGCCACCAGGAAAAATCATTTGTGGAATTTAGCTTGGATTTGTTTGCACACTACGTACCTCAGAGCAAGGTCCCAGGTTGAATCCAACCTCCTTCCCAACCCTAGAAGCATTTCAAAGCAGGAGCATCACCCACTACATTGCAAAGCTGCTCTGAGCCGCCGCGCCCGCGCTTCGCCAGCCTCACCAGCGGTTAAACCTCCGGAGCACTGCGCTCTCCCTGCTGCACGACACTGAGCCAGGGACCTCCAGGTGAGCAGGACACGCTGACAGTGACAGCTGGAGGCTACACCTTGTGGCAACTGACCACAGGCACCGCTATGACAAAAAGAAACTGGATAAAAAATGGCGTGATCATACTGTTGCGGTTCTATCAGGGACTGAAGGGGTGACTTGAAGAACTAAAACGATGCCAGGTTTGTATCCTGACCCAAAGCCCCAGCACTGCTGGAGCACAGCTATGGCAGACCCACGTTCTCCAGGGCCATGGCAATGGGAATACACCAGTGCATGGGTTGCGCTGAATTTTTCAATTAAAAAAGGAAAATGTAGTCCTTAGCAACAACAGGATAAAAATAAATAATAAAAGAAAGCCCACACAGGAAGACAGAGGAAGCTACACCCTTGAAATGCCTTTTGATGTTAATGCACTGCAATGAGCCTTAGCGTAATCTGCTTCGTGAAATACTGAAAGTAAATAAAAAAAGAAACACAAGCTTATCAACCTCTCCACCTTTCGAAACTACCTAATGCCTTCAGTCTTCCTTAATATTACATGTTTTTGGCTTTTTAAATTTTAGCTAGTGCAAAAAGGCCCTCAAAACACCCCCTTTCAATTCTTCTCTTTAATGAAGAGTTGCTCTAAGATCAATTAACTGAGATGAGAAACAAAACCCGGGCTGTTGGTTCAGGACGTCCTCTGCTTACTGCGTATTTCATAAAAGACCAAACGTTTGATGTTAATTTTCTGTGATGCATTTTCCAATAATCCATGAGCATGAGCTTGAGCACTGACAGAAAGAAGCGTTGTATTTCACAGCCACACAGGGGCAGACAGTTTTAGGATCATTTATTTAATTATGCAAATGCTACTCTTGTGACAACAAGAGACAGACTCAAGCTGAAGCAATACATTGGATAATAAAGTTCATATCCAACTGAAGATTCATTACCTGCTAAGTCAACTTCAACTACTACCACATTATTATGGCTTACACTCCTGTTTAAAGTTGAGGTAACACTTCCAATCTAAACCTCTATTTTTAGGGCAGTTAAAAATAAGTGTTCATTTTGTATGTTTTCTTTAATTGGCCATTCTGCAAGAAACTTTGCACGTACAAATTAAAAACAAAACCCAACTGCTGCTCTGAAGCTAATCACCGTTGAATAAACAAAGAGGCTTTTTAATCAACCTAAACTTCACTCCTTTCCTGCATTTTACAGCAATGTATACCCAGAAGACTTGCAATGTTTTCTCTTCTCAACAATAGGTGTATTAAAAGCAACCACAAAGCACTGCCTCATCAGAAGCCTCCTTCCCCCCCTAGTAAGGACAGGGTGGAATGAACCCCACTCTGCTTGGCCAACACTGGTGAACGACGAAGAGAGCAGCAGGTGCAGGTGCTAAATTTATTTTGAAACTACTGTTCATCCAATCCAACAACGCTTTCACCACCTCCCTCTCCTGGAGCTGTGCTGCAGTCAGGAGAGCAGAAAAGGCTGTGCTGCAGAAATGCTGCTCCTTGGTCCTGCCTGCTCCTCTCAAAGCATTATCCTGACTCCAACCAAAAGCAAATATTCACCCTGTGAAAGCTTACTTCCAACTCCTCAGGGTTCCCAGCACAGTGGTGAAACACCAGCCACGACAAAATATCCAGACCTGGGGCAGTAGAGCTTGAGGGTGAGACACAGCCCTGTGGTGGAGCCATCCTGAGCAGGGACAGCTCCTCAGAGGACGGGACCTTCCTCCCTTGTGCACCCACCACCCCTCCACTGCTCTGCCTGCTGGGCTGATCCCACCGGGAACTGGAGCTACTCCTTCTTCTCCTGGGGTGAATTGTTCCTAAAGAGACCACAAAGAGGTCAGGTGAGCAGAGCCAGCCGGGCCCCAGGAGAGGCAGCAGCACTGGCTGGGACCAAGGACAGAACGATGCTTTCCAGGAGTAACGCAGCCTTGAGCTGGCTCAGGTGCACTGCAACACTGTGACTCTTAGGTAATTATGTTTTAAAATCTTCCTACTGAACAAAAAAGGTTTTGCATGTAATGGAACACTGCCTTGCAACTGCTGGACCAACAGAGGATTGGAGGCATGTTTCAGCTACACTTAGGCATTTAAGGTTTAAAAGCTAACACATTTCATCTCGGGTACCACATATACCATGAGACTGGGCAAGAAAACAAGTCCAACTTCTGCAGCAAAATTAGTTTGTCCATATTACCCAGCTATCTCTGGCCACAAATCTTAAGCTGCTTAAATTATAAGATTCAGGGGTAGTCTAACATGTTGAGTTGGCGTCTTTTTAATTAGTACATTAAAACACTCCTTTTCAATATGTCACAGTATATAAGTATCTTGTATAAATACTTACAATACTTACTTGGCTTTTCTTTTTTTTTTGTTTCTTTTTAATAGAAGAATTTTATTATCAAAGTGGTTTTGGTAATATGCAGCTATTGCATGCCAAACACAAAATACCTTCTTGGGTGGAAGATTAATGTGCTCACTGTTGTTCTGTGGACAATCAATGTCACTGAGGAACAAGGCAAAGACTTAAATACAAAGCACCACAAAAATCTATCCCAGTCTACATCTTTCAGGGCTGAGAGTGTTATATGCATGCGTGTTTACATACACAGTCAGATCTAAGGCACATAAATAAAAACCTTTCAACAAGATGAACGATACGCAGAGCACACATCTGATCTCCCAGCTTGAAAAATGCTCTCAGTGCCCATCTCCCTTCCCTGCTTCTCTGCGGGCTCATGGCCCTGCACAGCTGTATTCAACCCAGCACACCGGCTGCTCGGGATGGAAGCACCCGATTTCATGAAATCCAAAGGTAAGCAGATCCAAATCTCGCCAGAGCTAATGGATTTGGCCCTTATCTCCCCCTGCTAAAGCATCCTGAGTGCTGAGAGACTTATCTAAGCATTAGGAACCAATAGTAGTATTAAAATGTAATATTCATGTATTATTCTCTTGTCAGTCTTTTAGCTTATATACAACACTTGAGCAGAGGCGCTTGCTCATATTCGGTTTTCCATCTACCTTATTACAGTTTTTATACTGAATAAAAGCAAAAATATCTGAATGTGCTAGCTACATCAGCTTCTGCTGAAGTTTGATGAAGAGTTATTTTTAACCTGGGACAGCTCCCAAATCAGCTCACTGCATAGCTCAAAAACTGGCACAAAAGGAATGCATGTGGCTGGGTAAAAGCTGGGGGAGGGGGGCTAAAAACATTTATACCACATTTGTCACCAATAAACATAACCAAAACCCCATGTCCTAAAGCAGAGAGACACTAAAGGCCCAGCACAGAACCCAAAGGTGCAAACATATCTAGTTGGGACATCAAATTCACCTCTGTAGCTCAGGGGCTGCTTCCAACTACTCCAAGGGATTTGAATGCCTAAATAATTTCAGGTGCCTTTGTGAATTCCCACGCACACCTTACTGCATCTCTTTCAAACTCGGCCTCTGTTGACTTCCAGAGTCTGAGCAAAAGGTCAACAGCAAAATTCACAGCAGAACATGTGGTTTCCTGAGCCTGAGGTGGGAAACTGAGCCCAGGCCAGCAGCCACACCAAATTTCACCCACCGTACAGGCTCATATCACAGCGTCAGCATTTTAATTTGTCTGCCTTGACAAGAAGAAAAACGCTTAGAAAGTTTTATGTATGAACAGACAAAAAGATGAAGCACCTCAGGTCCTTTTTGAGACTGCAGGTTTCCAATACATCTTCAGATGAAAGCGCAGCTTGCGAGCAAGGGCTGAGCAGGAGCATCCCTCTGCCAGTGCAGGCACCACCTCAGCACAGCACGCAGGCCTGCGAGGCTGGGGAGCCACGGGAAGCGCAGGCGGCTCATCGCTTAAACACTATTTCATCCCAAGGTTCCAAAATGATAATAGACTTTATTCTAATTGGATTGTCTGCAATGAGCCAATTTAAGTGCTAAATGCTGCGAATTATTCAGCATGACATAGCAATGCAATGATCTGAGCCACTGCAGGGCAGGAGGCTTCTTGAAAGCTACAGCTCCTGAAGCATAATAAGGAGACGCAAGTCTTGCTTGGCATGTCTCCACCAACCAAATTCACATTGTTTCAACAGCTGCAGTGTGCCCACTGAGCATTAACTAATGCTCTGACCTAGAAGCAACCACTGTCAGCCAGCACACCTGATTAGAAGATGATTTCTCTGAGCGCACCTTTAAAGTCCGTATCACTCTAATTGCTGCCTTTCAAAGAGACTAAGTACCGACGACATCCTACGTACACTGCGCAGCGCTGTGAAATATTGATCTAACCACAAGCTTTAAAATATTTAACCAACTTGAGTCGGTACTTTTGTCATCAGGGTAAGAATGTCACATCTATTCACAAAGATTTAAGGGACAGGAAGAGACAGACATTTAAAGCTTTAGATTTTATTCTGATGCAATTACAGCAGCATGAATTACGAATGCAAATGAAAGACTCGTGTTAACGCTTAGCTCTGCACACAGTGCACAGTTCAAAAGACAATTATTTTTAGTAATTATGTATAAAGTGGTTTTCTACATACATTTCACTGTAAAACGTATTAAAATTATATCACTGTATTAGTGAGGAAGAGAAAGTAAAGCATAAGGTTCTCTTCTGAATTTAAATCTCAGATTACACCAACAATTTGCAAAGTGGGAAAAAAAAAAAAAAGTAATCCATGAATCAAATTCCTAACTTTTAATACAACATTATTATTGTCCTGCACAATCATCACAAGAGGCTAGTAAGAATTGCCCTGAGAGTAGAGAGTTTTATAGGACTTGAGGTCAGCTGCAAGTTAAGTCGACTCAAGCAGCCATGCCTACATTGTGGTACACAAGGTAAGAAGTTTTACACCTTAGCTTTGGTCACCAAAATCTGACACTGAAAAATTGGACTTCCAGTGCCACACAGCTGGAGACAGAAAAGCCTTGGAGAGAGCCTTACGTCTTGCCTCTCAGCTGGGTCTGCCTCTCCTTCAAAACAGTTTAGCAGCACACATCCTTAGAGGAAATCAACTCCTCAGCTCTGCAGGAATGCTTGTATCCAAGTTATCTGTCCCCACTGATATAAAAATGACAGATTTTAATACCTTCTGTCCAATATCATGCCTACTTGTCAGCGTGACGGTACGTAGTTAAATCACCAACATCTCATATGAATACATCATCTGATTTACTGAAGAGAAATATTTATTAAAAACTTCTGCCCTAACTTGACTTTGCTTCTTGGCTTCTGGATTTATTAGAATTAACTCCAGTAGATGAGCAGTTTACTGTATTTTATTTTCCCACGTATTTTCTAATCCACAGAGGCACAGGAACATTAATTCAGGAATTGGCTGCAATTATTTTTTGCTATTCAGCTAGGGGCAGTAAATGCAAACAGAATTGGCTGCAGTTCAATGTCATTGCATAAGATTTCCTCTATTGTTCCCTTAGATGCAGATGTTAGGGTATAGAATGCTAAATTAAAATAGTGACAGTGTCATCCCATGCACTTTCTAATGGGTTCCCAGTAGGTTCAGTTTTCTTGCTGAAAATTAATTTCCTTTTGCCTAAAAACAATCACAGAATTACAGAATTAAGACCATTTCTTCCTTCACCAAGATATAAAAAGGAAAGAATGCCTCAGCTGCTCATTTTTCACATAAAGCTCAGAGTACACTGCAAATCGAGGACTGCAAGCTTCAAGCATTCACCTTAATCATGAAGGCAGTGAAAATAAGATAAATAAGGAATTTGACATTGCTATTTAAACAATGATTCTTTCTCTTGCAAATGCCAATTCCTTTCACACTGAAAGCACTAGAGAGGCTTGAAAAACTTGTGCATTAATCAGGATTTCAGCACAATTCTCCAGGTTCTCAAACCAATCATCAAGAAATTCTCTTGCTCTTTGGAAACGCTGAGGGCAACAAAAAATAAGGGGAGGCAGCCTCTCCTTTTCAGCTGCATTTGTTCAAGATCATTGTTTTGTCTTTTAAAAGAAATGCAGATGACATGCAGCTACTGCTGCTTTATTTTTTTTTTTTCCCTCAGTGGGGAACAGAGCAAAGGGGGCTAGATTATCTACAGATTGATATTATTGCTATTTATCACACAAAAGGCTCTTCTCCAAGGAGCAAGCTGCATGGGACAGCACAGGGATTGAACAGATATTATAGGTCCTCACTGCTGTAAATGTAAGCACAACTGAAAATACTCATTATCTTCCCAAACAGAGCTCCTCTGTAGCTGCAGTAGCCCGATGAGGGACATTAACACAACACCCCTGAGGGCAGCCAGCCATCTTTTACTTATTTCTGTTTGCTCATTTTAAATGCTGGGGGAAAATTAAAGGAGGAAATGATGATATTAAAGAAAGCATTCACTGCTTGCCCCTCCCCACAGAAATAAAGAAACAAACAAACAGAATCCATCTCCCTTCCCTCTGCTGGGATGCTCCTGACAACAGTTATTACAGCTCCCAGCTGGGAGCTCGCTCTTCACTGCCGTCTGAAGACTGTCACAGCCACAGGTTCCCGTAAGATTAGCAGGAGTAAGGCAAGATGCTGCCAAAATTGTGTACAGAGCGCTGCCCGTGCAGCCCTTCGCACGCTGGCTGAGCGCCGCGAGGCAAAGCCCCGGCTCCATCCCCAGTGTCAAAAAGCAGCCCACGGAAAGACGAGCACACTCGAGAGATAATGAGTTCCCCAGGGAGGAATCGAACATCCCAGCTTGAAAGAGGTCTGCCAAGAATACGTTTTGATTTACACTCGTTTTAAATGTCCACAGCGGTGCTGCAGGAAGCTGTAATCTCAACGTGCTCAGGCGTCGGCTCCCACCCTCCCAAGCCTTTTACCACTGACCTTCAGTGGCTCTTTAATTGCAACTAGCACTCTTGATAAAATTAAAATGTACATTTTAATGGATCAATCTACCTTTTTAAAATGAAGATGAAAAGCCAAGCATTGAAATTAGGAATCATGGCCTGGTCCCATCTTCTTGGTAGCTATTTTCCACTGCTGTAATGCAAAAAAGCTAACATATTCAATAACATTTCACTGCTGCTCTTTACTTAAACTTTTTTAAAAAGTCCAAAAATGGAGTTTGAAGGTCACTACAGCCTGAGCAGAGGGGAGGGGACCAAGTTCCCTGCTCTGTGTCAGGCTCTGGAGTTGCTCTCTGCACACAGGATCCTAGGACAGGCACAAGTCATCACCTTGAATTTGGCCATAAGGACTAGACACCTCTACGCTGGGGGGGAAAAAAAATCTTTTCTTATCTTGCGTGTCATTAGAAGGTGACAGGTCACAGCCCATGTCAGGAATCCTGAATTCCTCCTGCAGAATTTTGCAGCTCTGAATTGTGCAGAAAGGAACTACAGCTGTTCAGAATCTTGTACCTTAAGCTTCAGCACAGGGGAGGTTATTGCAGACCATGCACAGAACAGGAGGAAGAAGAGCATCCAAGAGGAAATGATCAAATTCAGTGATTATGAAGCTAGATAAAACCCACACTAACAAGATTAACTTGTTACACGATATGAATAAGCTACCTCTAGGACTCTGCTTATTATCAGACCATTAGAGGACAGTCAGTTTTTGGCATGCAACATTTTCCACTCTGAAAGCACATTTAGCAGGTAATAACACAAAGCTGCTGGGTAGAAGCTGCCCTGCGCCCTTCCATGCGCTCCTCCTCCCTGTATGCTAGAAGGAGGGTTATTTGTGAACTCAATTATTAAGTCTCCAAAAGAAAGCGTGTTCCCAGGTAAGAGCAAGAGCACCCAGCCAAGCAGGAGCAGCGCTTCACATGGGCAGCTGCTCTGCAGTATGTGCCTGAATTAGCCACAGCAGAGCCAAGGGCTTGGACAGGTCAAACTACGGCTCACTCAAGGGACATCTCGGGCAGGGACACACACAGTGAAGCAGCTGTGGCTGCCCCATCCCTGACAGTGTCCAGGGCCAGGCTGGGCATGGCTTGGAGCAACCTGGTCTGAGTGGGAGCTGTCCCTGCCCATGGCATGGGGGTGGAATAGGGTGTACTTTAAGGTCCCTTCCAATCCAGGCCATTGGATGATTTGATTCTGTGAAAACACTAAAATAAAGAGTGAGTCAGTGATGAAAACATCAGCTGCCAGTCTTACAGTCTTTGCTTCTCACCTGGCCTCTGGAAAGAGGTTCTCCTTCGCTTCCCAAACACACCCATGCTGACTCCAAGGCAGTCAGTCAGGGCACAGAGCAGATGACTTCAGCTGCGCTTTCCTGGCGCACTCGTGCCCCGAGCTCCCAAGAAGCCGTTCTGTCAAACATCGGTGGGATCAGATGTGCTAAGGGGATCTTTTATGAACATGACTACGCAGATACTAAGAAAAATTTAACACCGAAACTGTAACAGCATACAGCGATAGAGTAACTGAAAAACCAATGCTAATAACGTTCATTGAATAAATGATAAAGTGACTGAGAGCTTAGCTAAACATAACTCTACGAAAAATCAGATCAACGCGTGACTCCCACATCTTTATGCATTTTGTTCAAGAACCTCTGTTATGTTTTCCATTGCAGAAGTCATTCTGACTGTATGCTCTGCCAGCTTCTGTAGTGATTCAGAATTCCACAGTGCTAGGATGATTTGTTAAGTAGAAAAAAAAATGTTCATTTGCCTTTAAAGCTTCTAGTCTTGTTTTAATGTTAAGGGCATGAACAAAAGAATGAAAATTTTCTTTACTGTTTTATGCAATGTTTGAAAAGAAAATACAAACATCCAAGTGTCTTCATATCTCATATATATTCAAATATTGTATATTCAAGTCAATCATAATGACAAAAATCCATAATCTGAAATTGAAGGGCAATTGTTTTTTTCATATGTGACATTTGTGGTTACGGTTTGATATAGGAAAAACAGTGCTAAAAGATGACAGATTCCTAAATGTGAATTGGTAATTACATTTTAATTAAAAAATGGAAGCAAGAAAAAAACAAAACTATGAAGTATCAATTTGCTTTACAGACAAATAATTAAAAAAACCCAAACAAACAAAAAGCCAAAATTAAACATGTTTTTTGTCGGTAGTGCAAGAGCACCAACAAATATAATCATGGTAGGTAGTCAGAAGCAGCATGAAATTCTGCAGTAAACGTTTATTCTCACTAAAGTTGAAAACATCCACAAATTCATCCCCTGAACAGATCGCTTTCCAGTACTGAAGGAAACCTCTCGAAGAACATTAATACATAAATATTGGAGAGTTAAATGCCCTTGGGTCAAAGGGTTAGTGTAATACAATATTTCTGTTACATTTTGCATTATTATCGTTATGCTTGGTTTGCATTTTTACAGCACACAAAATCAAATTAGTTTGCTCTTCTGCTAAGTGCACGGTTCCTGGTGGCCATTAGTGTGACTCACGGGTCAGGAGGAACCTGGAATTTGGCAAACACGTGTCTTCCTTCCAGAGGCTCCTATCACCTATAAATCTGATTGAAAAGAGAGAAACGGGAGCATAGCAGAGCATATTTTCAATTTAAGCTACTGCTACCTAAGAAACTTGGAACCATAAAGTTACTTGAAGATGTTGGATGAAAAATAAAATGTATTCAAAGCGTCTGAATCCTTACAGAACGAGTGACTCTTACTTAGCAGAGCAATGAAATTATCTGGCACAATTCCTTGTGAGCTTTCTTTGCACATCATCTTGAGGATAGAAATGTTGCAGAAATCATAGAAACCTGGCTTCAAAAATGTTGTGCATTTCCTGCTGAGTTCCCTAATGAATAACCCCGTAAATACAAAAATTCTTATCAGACCTTTTGAATACACCACACAACTATTCCATCCCTGCCCAAGCTGAGCAGGTACAATGGTATGACCTCAAAAGGAGTTTAATATTCCAGTCACACTGACATTGTTATCATTATTTTTATATCAGTATCATTCATTTTTAGGTAGATTAATTATAATAAATATATGCTATATCAACAGACTTTTCATTATGGTCCATTTAACCTCATAAAACATAATTGATTCCTATTTGCTCTATGTGATCGATGCTTAGCACTCATTGCTGGGCTGTGTGAGCAAAGGAGAAGTCAGAGAAGGGCCATCTCTCTGTAGGATAAATAGCAAGGTTGATATCCCATGTAGCTCTGATTGTTTGCATAAATATATGTCTGTGCACTTATGGAGAACACAAACATTAATACTGATGCTTTATTAACTCAAAAATCACATCCAAGAAACCCATAATTTATAAATCTGTACTATTAACTAGCTTGTGTTTCCAGGTACACGCACCAGAAGAACTAGACCTCCCATGCTACATAAATAAAAGGAATATTAGTACAATATTCAGCTTTAAAAGCTCCCATTTATAGCTCACACCTTCCCCGGTGCTTTGGAAGATTGGTCTAAAAGCAGTTATGACCTTCTGGACTTTAGAACATGTCACAAAATGCAGGAAGGGAAAGGGAGAGGAAGGGAGCTGTGTCTGTGCTGTGCCCCTTCCCACAGCCTGCTGTGTTCTCAGGAACTGGAAAGCTGCAAATTTAATTTATGAATAAAAGAACGGTGACCACTGCCCTCCACAGACCTGCAGAGCACGGACCCGCACAGGGAGGATCCCGTGAGCACAGGAACTGTGGGATGAAATCCACACAGGCTGAGTTAATGGTGTCCTGCCTTCCACACTTGGGTATTCCTGTCAGATATTTAGATTCTGGGAAATCAACTCAGTGCCACAAGATGAGCAATGTAGGAGCTCGTAGATCTGAAACTACTCTGATTCAGGCAAGGCTGAAAAACATTATTTGCATTACTGGGATCACAGTCTAACTTTGATCTGTCATAAGAAGATATATGGAAACATGTACAAAATTTATGTGCTTTTACTGAAGGAAAATAACAATGGCACATGCCTTGATAACTCAATTACTCAAAACCATGCATAGAATTCATCACTTTTGTAACTATTAGTAAATAGGATAATTGTAACGTATATTAATGCAATCTGTTCAAAACAGAACTCTCCAAAAATTTCACTTTTAAGAAATGACATATTAACTTCATTTCACTGAAGCTACTGGATAAAAAGAAAGCAAGTTTGAGATGAAAACCAACTTTTAAAAACCCCAAAACCCAAAGATGTTAGTATGATGCTGGTAACAGTGAGCAAGTATTTCATAGCCAAGTTCTCAACATTCAAATTTAACTATGAAAGAAGCTTATTCAGTATTTTGAGAAAGAAATAACCTTTAGCAGAACCAGCTAATTTACTACTTGTTGTATTGAGTTTTAGGATGATGGATAGGAACAAAATAACAAATAGATACATAAATGGAAAATTTCAGCACTCTATTTCTAACTGTTGCTTTCCAGAATTTCTTAACTATGAAAAGAGAGGAGGATGTATATTCTTTGAGCAAATATTTGGAGTGTAGCTTTGCCCTTTGTGCCAGTTAAAACCCTCTTAATTCAAACCTGAAATAATTTTAAATGTCAGCTTACGTGAAGATATATTATTAACAGACTTCCAGTTAAACAGGTATGTCAACCAAATCATTCACAGTCAGTTCTACCACGTGAAAAACACAGTCTCCACTATATATAAAAATATATTTAATGTTTCTGAGAAACCATTATTCGAACACTCACTTGCCCTGCATTTCTCTTAACGAGTTTATCAATTTTTAGAACACCCAGGGTACAGTAATATTTAATGCTACACACTAAATGTTAACCAAGATTTCCAAGCCTTAAAAAAATGCCAAGAGACCGTTTCAGATTTCAAGATGCCAAGCTTGTCCAGGCAACAAATCATCTCCCAACACAAGAGAAACACCAGGAGAGCAGCCACAGCACCACAGCACCAGGACTTGGTGATTAATTTAACTCTTCCAGGTAAGTGCTTCAGGAGGAAATTCTAAAGGCTCAATTAAGGGATGCTGAAGCAGGATTTCTGAATTCTTGCTGTGAGATGATGCTAGACCCAAAAGCTTTTACTCTCCTCTCCACTAAGGCAGGAGCAATTTCCTTTCATTAGGGATTCCGACAGCCCCTTAGGTCAAGATGAAAGACCTGTTTCTTTTCCTGTGTGGATCTGCCATGCCAATCCCCCAGTCAACCTCAGTGGAACAACATTTGGCAACGAAGGCACAAAGCAGCAGGCACAGCTGGCCAGCAGCTCTTCAAGGGGCAGCCTGGGCAGAGTATCCAGCCAATTCACTCCTGCACACCTCCCCAGCAAACCCACACTACATTTCACAAGGGTTATGGGGAGGGAATTAGCCCAGACCTTGCTACTTGGAATGCCTGGGCAGGATTCACTCTCCTAAACCGGGAATTTAATATTACCGTAGCAGGATGTGAGCATTAACCTAAGGTCTAGACATCAGAAGAAGAAAAATATTAATTCAATATTTGCTTTAAGGGCACACTGTCTCTTTATGAATGAGAAACAGCCATCCACAGTGCCCCTCTGTTGAGGCAGTCCCAGCTCCTGTAGGGCATTGGGGCTGCAGGGCTCAGGGCTCACTTCAGTCTGGACACGGAATTACTCTCGTATGTGAGAGACGCCACAAACACGTTCACGTTCTACAGCCTCGGACAGCTGCACGAACTCCGCAGGAATGTACTACACATCTGCACGTATGCTTTGCCCTGAACAACTGAAACATGGATTTTACTGTTTCACTTGAAAATTTGCAGCCTGAAAAGAGTGGTGTTTCATCAGCATAATGTCTGTGGGTTGTGAAAGGCAACCTCAAAGGTCATAAAGGGTTTGAAATTGGAGGTGTTAGGCAAGTGAAAAAAAGGAATGGCTCCTCCTGGCCTCACTGCTCATCTGCTCTTGTCCTTCAAGAAAGTATTTCCTGTCAGGTTCTCAAATCACACCTACAGAAAATTCAATCCTGTTATTACAGAGATTTCCCCCCCTCCACTCTGATTTCTTAGGCACAGAAGCATGTAAGGCACCCTGGACTTAACCATCAAAAGAAAAGGAGACCGAAGCCATTGGTAATTTGGGCAATTCCTTCCCTTTCCCTCTCTCCTCACCGTTCTCTCCCATCTGTATCCCAACAAGGACACCCAGCTTGCACCCATGGCAGAAAAGGACTGGCCCCCGAGCCCAAGCAGGGTCCCTGCCCGAGGGAGCCCCCCTGCAGCCCCACCAGGGCTCAGCGGGCTCCCAGGGGCTCTGCCCAGCCCCGGGCACGGCTCAGCCTGGCCTGGCTCTGCACAGCCTGGGTCTGAGGTTTCCCACGTCCCGAACCCTGTGGGTGTGGGAATCAGTGACAGCAGCAGCAGAACTCATCTTCCGGCATCATTTCCCATCTGTGTGAGGTCAGAAAGTTGTGCACCGGCATATGGGGTCATAAAACTGGATTTTATCTGAATCTGCAGGGATTTGCATCTCTTTCCGCACAGTCTATTTGCCCTAATTGCTGCTTTGACTCGGAGATATTCAAACATTTATCAGTTTAAACAAAACTTTAAACATTGTTTAAATGTATCTAAATGCATTCAGAAATGTAATGAAGTCCCACTTCCCCCAAAAGGCTGTGTCTATTGCCCCTAAATAGTTCAGTTGAGGATTTATTTGGATTTATAGGTATCAACCCAGTCATATATTGCTTTCTTAAAAGCCTTATACAAGCAAAAATACATAACTAAGACATGAGGAGTTCAGCATAATAGCAAACCAATGCTTCATAAACTGAAATCATTTTATAAAGCTCCTTTCTTAAAAGAAGTTTTAAAAATAAAATACACTTTTTCTTCAATAACTGAAGATGATCAAAACCAGCCTAATGAATTCCCTGAGCTACAGCATTTCTCATGGAGCACTGCTTTACTGCCTTTACTTTGCTGCAAATCCCAACATCCATTACAGACCTGACATTAGCAAGAACTGTAAATGTCACAGAGTCCAAAACTGAAATTGTAGAGAAGTGCTGTGCATGATTTTCTAGCACAAGGCAACATGTTAACACTCTACCAAAGCCAAGTCAGCTCCTGAAATACAGTCTAGGTTTGCGAGGTCAAAGGCTTTCATTGAGAAAATGCAAGGTCGTGCACTGTGGTTCAATTTACAGAATTAGTCACTGATCATTATTTATTCGCACTGCATCAAAATTAAGAAAATATGTGATGAGTCACATCCCTGCATCGGAAATCAAGAAAAAGCCATTGAAAATACTTTAACGTTAACACTTACAAAAAGGAACAAAATATATAACAAAATTTTGATTATTTTCCAAGTCCATGATAATTTGCAAATATAAAAGACTTGGGGATGGTGTGGGAAGTTAAGTGGAACATTTAATTTTACCAAACTTGCCAAGATCAGCTGACTATGTAACATTTTCCAGTGCTGGTAATTCATCCAAATGAACACACATGCTTTTTCTGGGAAGAAAAATAAAGAACGGGGGAGAGGAGCAAGAGAAAGGAAGAAAAAAAAGTTGGGGGGGAAGGAAGAAAACAGTCTTAATGACTGAGATAACAGCTTTTAAATTTTAAGCACACACAGAGGAGGGTTCCAGTGAAGACTTCTTCACCTCTATATTATCATGTCCCTATGGTATTAACTGCTCTTAATAAACAGTTGTTGATAATGATTTGTCACCTATCAAGATTAAAGTCTGAATGTGAAAACATCTGTTACACTCCTTTGTTAGGGAAGTGGCAACATACTTTTTGAACACATAAAATTTGACTTTTAATTACCCTCTTGCACCTTCTGTTCAGTTATTAACCAGCATTAACCTGTAAGTCCTTTTAACATGTTATGAACTATAAAACCAAGTCCTGTGTTCTTTCTGTATGAACAAAACAGAGAAACTTTAATAAAGAATGAATGTCATCTATTTTTGTAGTTTTGAATCAAGTTATGACTTCTGTCTTTAGGTTGAAGAAAAGTGAATTGTGCTACCTTAGACAAAACAGCTAAGAACATTGGACACAGATATTGTAATAAAATTTAATTGACATAGGTTAAGCAGCAGCGCATCCCAGTAACTTAAACAGCGCAGGATAATTTGTCATAGTTTTCCTTGACAATAATGAAACAATTTAGAATCCTATTCAGCAAGCAGGAAACTAAACCACTACGTACACAAATTAAGAAGTGTTGTATGCTATAATCATGGCCCATGTTATTCCCTTTCTCTTTAATTGGGCTGAGCACTCTGTTCATAATTACAGTGATAACAGACAGATAACCACACAAAACACTTCTCTTTCCAGCACCTGCTTGCACTGAGTAACGTTTCATAGAGAGGTCAGGAAACTGCAGTGCCTTAAAAAATAAATTTAAAGCCACAAATGTATATTAGAACAATATGAGGTCTTACAGAAGTATAAGAAAAATTATTTGCTTTCCCATTTGCTTCACATGCCTGCCAGGACAGAACCACTCAAGTCTCAAACAATATGATTTTTCCAAAAAGACTCA
Source organism: Pardalotus punctatus (assembly GCA_013400915.1). Taxonomy (NCBI): domain Eukaryota; kingdom Metazoa; phylum Chordata; class Aves; order Passeriformes; family Pardalotidae; genus Pardalotus; species Pardalotus punctatus. The sequence goes on along the minus strand of VZTX01028741.1, from coordinate 158,207 downwards.
TGACTTGGGTTTGCTGTAACCCAGGACACATAAGCTGCTCTCAGAACATGGCACAGTACAACATTTTTCCATCACATCACCGTATGCATCAGCCTTTTTGAAACAAACACATATATGGACACAAAACAACCCATGTGGATCACAGAGGCACAATAGTGCTCAGAATTAAGGGATAAAAATGTTCAAGAAAAAAAAAAATCGCAAAAAATACTTCACACAAATATAGTATTTTCCATGTTGAAGTGCCAGCTATTCCCAGTCCTGTTAGTGCTGTAATAATTAGGCAGCAGTCAGTCCATGCTGTCAAGTGGAAAAATGCTCACCCCATCTCTGCCTGCCTAGCCAGGCAGCAAGGGTGCAGGGAGGGGGCTCAAAGCCAAATCGGATCAAACTGCCTCAGCCTCATTCCCCAGAGAGCCAACTGGGTCCAGCCTCACCTGAGACACCCAAGAGACACCTATGTCAGTCATCAAGGCTTCTTTCAAAGCCAAGGGAGTGAAATAAGAACCTACAAAAAGCATCTGAATCTATACCTTAGAAAAATAGTTGTTTGAGACATTTTTTTCTTTTACGGTAACACTCAACCAAAATACATTCAGCTGCAGTTACTGTAGCTGGCTATTTCAAACTCTGATATGTCCAAGACATTGCATGGGAGAGATTTAACCTTGATCTGTCCTAAGCCCATAGACATGTACGAAGAATAGAAATAAAAATTTATGTCATTGATAACGGCACTAATCAGCTCAGTTCTATCTATGGCCAGCTCCTTGCTGCTTCACACACAGCACAGTCCCCTGCAATTTCCAAACTTACTCCGAGCACCCAATTCCCCAGGGATTTCACAAGAGAAAAAACACCACGTTCCACCATTACTTTATGCCATCCAGGGAGTGCACAAAGGTATTCTCCTGTGCAAAAGCTGCTCTGAAAGGATTGTGACACTTCAGGGAACACAGAGCCCAGAACAACCCAAAGGAGCTGCCCTGAGCTGTGCAGCAAGAAAACCTGCAGCATGACAAGTATCTTGAATATATCTATATCTATATAAAACACCGTTTGTTAGTAACATTAAAGCCATTTTTATTAGCTTTCACTTCCAAAAACTCTCAGCGGAAGAAATGACCATTTTTAGATGCTGGAGGCATTACTGTTAAAATTCTTCCGCTAACTACAGCAACAGTCTAATGCCTGTAGTACTATACAGGCTTCCCATCAAAGCTAAAACAACAAAAAATATTATTGTGAGACTACCAAAAGACACAATTTAAAATTACACTGCATTTATATTTCCAAGTCAAAGGCCAGGAAACTACTTTTGTACAAAAAAGGAAAGCTACATTCCTGTACAGTAATTTGGCTATCCAGAAGTGAGAGGTGGAAAAACACAGGGATTGAGATCTTCACGTAAGGGCATTGCTTTGAGTGAAAGACAAAAATATTTATCCGGTAAATCTAGAAAACTGGCAGGAGTCAGGTGTCAGACTTCCAGATACAGAACAAAACAAACAAACCAAAAAAACCCCTAAACCCAAAACCTCACAAAAAATTACCGTGAAGAATTTGGTCACAACCAGGCAGAAAATAAAAAGTTAAAGGAATTTTTAGATGGTATTTTTTCCCTAATTTTACTACTATCTGGGATAATCAGGAAGAAGATAAAAAGGCTTTGTATTTAATGTCACATTAGTTCTTACAGGACACATCTGTAGCCAAGCAGTCTGTGGCTGTTTCCCGTGTTCCTCCAAGACTGCAGCCTTAAGAATTCACAATTTCTTTGCCGGAAACAAAATGATTAAAAAGTGTCAGAAAAGAGCAGTGAAGAGGTCTCCAATTTCTGCCGTACCTTCTCCGTCAACCTCTTTGCAGACTCCAGTTCCTCCATAAATCTCTCCCCTACGCAATCCCTTGCGGAGTTGGGTGGCTGGTGGCCAGCGCAGTGCGCATGACCCAGCGAACACAACACACACATTCTTCACCCGCACAATGCACTTCAACTTGGGCGCCCAGCAATTTGGCCAAAGGCAGCCTTGCATTCATCCAACTTCTCAAGCAACTCCTTGTCACTTTGGCACAAGCACTTTACAACTCAATTTACAAGAGAAGTGGCGGTTTAGTTCCAGCTGCAAAGCTCCATGAGTAATATTAGGAAAATACGAACCATATTTCACCTTTTATTGGCAGGGCACGCACAGCGCTTCATTAGTTTACTTAGCACCCAGGAACTGCACGTGGGGATGGATCAGTGCTTTGATCAAGCTTTCACTTATTTGAAAGAGGCCAGACCCTCCACAGATCACTCTTCTAGCACAGACCAAAGGCAGAGATGTAAATAAAGAAATAAAAGCCCAGAAAACTCAAAGAAAAAAAAAAAAAAGAAAAAAAAAGAAACAGGCAATCACTTATTTACACTTAATTAAGCATAAACTAACTCCCCTCCTCCTATGGGAGGAATATAGATAAAATATGAATGGAAATAAAAGAGTGGATGAATAATCACTGCAGTTCAAACAATATTTCACAAGCAAAACAAGTGTGATAAGATTCAGTAGCCTGTGGCAGACGTTTGTTTGAGTGAACAACAAGATCGTATTTTCATACTTTTGGCCATCTCTGTAGTCTGAGGCAAACTGCCAATTCCTACTCTACTGTCAACCCCCAGACCTAATGGAGATGAAAGGCAAAATATAGCTCCATTCCAACTGCATTATTAATTCCAGCAGGGCCACATACGGGCTGACAGGGCTGAGGTCATAATTTAGCCATTAGCACTAGGAACAGCAGGGTTTGTCTGCCCAGAACTGCAGGACCATGGGCCATGCTTTCCCTTTTATGCCCAATCAATATTATATTTCGCGCTGTCTCTCTGGGCTAATGGAGAACGGCCACAGTACTGGTTTGAAGAACACTTCTAGCAAAGGACAAAATTCTCCTCACAGACCATCGCTAGTCTCACTTGTGTTTTTCTGCTAAAATTCCCTGGTCACATTAAACTCTGTTTTCTTTCTACAAACATGCAAAAGGAACATACACTACGATAAAAAACCAAAACTCCCCTGGTGAGAGCAGCTCTGCCTACATCTTAGGAGAAGCTGCCTGCAGCACTGCAGAGAAAACCCCAACTAAACATGAAAAACCTCAAATATAAAACACCTATAACCCCAGACAAACCCTGCTGCAATATAATACACCAACATTTATGGCACAAGTAAAATTTATCGCATGATCCTGCAATTTTTTACTCGCCTGTGGGCAGCCAGGCCCAATTTCCCACAAGGAGCTGAGGAGCAAAATGCCCGCAAACCCAACCTCACTGCTCTTCTCCAGCAGGTGCATTGACCTTCTCATGTTTTCCATCAACTTTAAGGTGGCCATTAAAAATACATCTAAATCCAAGCTACTACAGAAGAATTTCCTTCCCTTCTTAAAGGAGTCCCCCTTGCCAGGATGTCCACTGGAGGGGGGGACATGGGACAACCACTCCTTGCCTCTGTACGCTCTTTGCCCCCCACCCTTGGCGTCACTTCTTCCAAGGACTGTTACACGCACTGGCCAGGACTGAGTTAAGAAAACTCAGTTTTACGCTGCTACAGACGGCAGGGTGGTAGTTGGAGGGATGAAAGCTGTGTCTTCTTCACACTCAACTCACAAAGACTTCAGACTTTGCCATTTTCTTCTGGGCTTTCTCTGAGGACTTTTTGTTTCCCTCCCCAACCTCTTCAGACCCAGTCAGCTTTCACCAGCTTAATCAGAGCCTGCAAGCAGGAAGAGCTGAAGATTTTAAGCATCTCTGTATCAGTGGTTATTTTAATTTGGCTTTGTTTTTAAAATATCAATATAGAATGACCATCATTCTCCTGACTTTCAAATTGGCTGCTGTAGTTCAATGCTTTTAATTATTTGATGAAGAGAAAGAGATCCCTAAATGACAGCTCCTGATATATGGTAGGGCTTTATTAAATGTTGAAATATTTAGCTGAATTCAGTGACTCAGAAAAATTCAGAGAATATAAATTCAGAGGAGTAATTTTATAGATGAAACAGCAGCCTTAAGGTCCAAAATTATTTTAAAACAAATTTTATTGACTTTTTGGTAACATTTTGAATTTAAATGTTACTGTCAGCACCACATAAGCTCCTTTCTGCAAAGTTTTCTCACATACTATGGTACCAACTTAAATTAAATTTGCATTAAACCAGTACATACCCTGATAGGTTATAAATGGGGGTGAATGAACTTAAACGTGTTCCCACTTCATTTAATTTGCAACAATACAACCTACTTTTACCTAAAATAGGTGGGGCAGTACTAACGTATCAAAATAAACACGTTCTCATAGCATGTTAAGTTGATTCAACCCTGTTTTAAAAAAGGAAAGAAACAGTGGTAATAATTGACAGGTTTTTCCATAGGAGGAAGCTGACACTGAAGGGATTCTCACTCCAGACAGATACTCAAATCTTAATTTATCGGGGAAAAGGAGTTGAAAATTTATCTGTGGTTGAGTTAAAAATAAAAAAGTCTGGTAACCACCAGCTCTTGACTCCTGTGTTGCACCAAAAATGACTTCAAAGAGGTGTATAAGGATCTCACAGCACTGCTCAATAAATAGCAGATGAAATTCAATGACAATCAATGCAGAATCAAAGCTAATTATATATACAATGATGGACTTGAAATTAGCTGTTAATATTCAGGGAAGACTCCAGAGTAATCACTTAGGCTGGCATTTCTGTCTGTGTCACCTCCATGCTCCACAGCAGTCTGAAGGCAAACAGAACCCAAGGAATTACTATTGAAGAATTAGAAAAGAGTGAAAGCCATCACAGCCATCTTATGAACTCGCCTTCTGAACACTCAGAACATTTCTGCTTGCCCCTCTCCAAAAGGATGGAAAAGAGTGATGAGGAAAGGCATGAAGGACCAGCATGGGCATGCAATGGCTTCTGTTTCAAAAAGGGAAAACAAAAAATCCGAGCCTGGAGAAGAGATGATTCAGGGTAGACAGAGAGGAATACAACAGCAGTATCTTTAAAAATCAGAAATGGCATGGAGGAGATGAACACCAAGCCAGAGCTCACACTTTGTGCCAACACAAGAGCTCCAGAGCATCAGCTGGACGCTCCTGCCTTTGGCTAATGCACGTTACCACAGAACATTGCAGAGGCCAAAAATATTTAAGTGGCGCAAGAAATCAATTAGATAAAGGCACGGGAGTAAATCCAATCACGAGTTATTAAAAACAATTAAGCAGATACAAACTCTGGCTGAAGAGGTCCATCAGCCCCAGAGCATCACGGCCTGGCAGTGCAGGTCCCACACACTTGGCCGTTCCCTCTTGCCCTCACAGCAGCAGCTCAGCTTACCGAGCTACCAAAACCCACAGAATTCTGGGCTAAGCAGACCTCTAGTCTGACCTCTACAGCCATTTCAGTATTTTCCTGTGAAAAGCTATGAAGCTGAGGCATATTTAATTGTGGTGCAATGGGATCACACACTAAAAATACTGATATCCAAAGCTCCATCACCTGCACAGGAATAAGCAGAAAATGTAAAGAGCCACTCTGAGGCAATGTATAATTCATGCAAATTTTGCCATCTAAGCTCTTCAGGGTTTTCTTAAATAAACAAATAATTCATCCTCCACATCATCTGCAGTCTGAAGCTCATACTGATTATGTTGATACCCTGGTAGAATTTAGAGCCCAGCTGAGCCCAGGGTCCCATCGTGTCCTCTGCAGAGGAAGCGAGAGCTCTTGCTTCACAGAGCCAGCAATATTAAAAAAACATAACACAAGGATCATAGAGACTAGAAACAGAGATGAGGCAGCTCTTCCTCCTCCAAACCAGAGCCTCAGGAACAGAATTAAGTTTTTTTAAGTTAATGTCGGCGCACTTCTTCGAGACTCTCTCAAAAAGAGACAAGAGTGGATTTTTCCAGATGGGCAAACTAGGTACTGTGAAAAGGCATTTGATAATCTCACACAGATAATGTGCCACAACTGAAGAAACGTGATCCACAGAAAAATTTCTATTTATTTCACACATTTCCATCACATGATGGACCCCAAGAGTAACCTTACTGTATCTTTCAGGTAATTTAAATGGAAACCATGTCCAGTAGTCTTGGGCTAGTGCTGTGAAACCTCAATAGGAAGCACAAGCCACTACAAAGTACAACATAGGTACATCTGGTACAGCTTTCTCAAATTTCAGACTTCAGCACTGTCAGTAATGAATACAGTAGAAAAAACCTTTTCTTGAGGGGTCTGATTCTTCACTTTTTTTTGTCATTGAATTTCTACTGTCCCAAGTCTATCACACAGCACATGAGAAAGAAACACACTGCCTGCTCTGTAACTCAAAGAAAGATCAGACTTCTGAAAGAACAAAATAGCCAAACTAGGAGAAAAACAATAGGGCCCATAGACATGTCAGTTGGTTTTTGAGAGGCTTTTTTTGTTCACATCAGCTTGTATTTACAGAGCTCTCATACTCCTTAAGCAACAGGCAACGCAGGCAAGGTCCCAGAGGTGTAAAGCAGCATGTGAGTCTGCACAGAATCGCCTCCAACCCCACAAACACACCAGCTGGCTTTTGATATTTTTCCAAAAGTTTTGGTACAGCCTTTGACATCCAGTTTCAAACACTCTAAAGATGACATGGAGTAGCACTGTTAGTATTCTAATGTGAAAAAAGGCAGAAATGCGAGATCCATCAGGATGATGCAGTCTAGCAGTGCTATAATTTGGGTGACAGTATGAATGAGTCACAGGTAATTGTCAGGTAACAGGAGGAACACAATTGCTTTCAGTCCGCACCAGAGCCCCGCTGCAGGCATCGGAAATAGTTTTTTGCAGTGGGAAAACAACTCAGGGAAGCAGAACAGAGATAATCAGAGTAAAGGAAAATATGATTGAAAGTATTTGATGAGAGGATTTCATTATTACTAATAAATCACAGTAATATTCACTGTAAGGGTTCCTATTCTCCAGATTAGGAGGAATCTTTATTTTGCAATTAATGCAAGCAAAAATGGATATATACTCGTTCTTAGAAAAATATTCTCCTGCTCAAGGCAGTGCTGATTGCACACTGGTTCTGCCCGTTTGCTCTGAAAGATCTGCTAGAATACAGATCCATTTCTGAGCCAGGTGTGAAGTCCAACTTCTGGCATCTGGTAGAAAGATACAGCAGTATCTCTTTAAATATTTAGTTTCCTGCCTAAAATTAATACTGGAATATCAAAAAGAACCCTGTGACACCTCCAGTGAAAATTCTCTCATATGAGAATCCCAATTTTAACAACAGAGATCTCAGGAACTACTTCTCTCACTTAATGAGCCTTGGCAGCCATTCAAATTAAACACTATTGTGCAAGGAGCTAATTATGCTGAGATTAAACCCAGAGAATGATAGGGACATTTACTGTACTTCTGGCAATTATAAGAGCTCTCAGTATTGGAGAATACAGCTTGTATTTCATAATTCTGAAAGATGTCCCTGCTAATCCAATAAAAAAATGCATGTGCATGCTCACACATACAAGATTAATTAAATTTAAAAAACATTTTTCAACTATTTCTGACACATATACATCCACAAATTACTATTATTATTATTTGTTTTGCCCTATTTCTCCCCTATCTGAATGTTCATCCTGTATCCCATATATCCATTTGTCATAATCCTCCAGCATTTCTCTGATAGGCAATTAATGTTAAGTTATCTCTTTCCCTAGGAAAGCTGAAGTAATGACAGTAAAATATTTGCTCATTTAGTATTCTAATTAATTTTTCCAGTATCTGCCCTGATAGTGCCCCTTTCTTTCCCAGAAATCCCAGTGGTCAGTTATCTCTGTCACTGCTGCCCAAAGACAATGCATGTAAATATAGGGAGTTTTCCTTACTTGGCACACACAGGCAGGAGCAAATCTGAAATTTCATGAGTGAAACTTGCCACAGGATGATTTCTACCTCCTCTCCACTAATGTCTACTCGGAAGAGGTTTGATTATGCGACATAAAACCTCTAAATCCCCACAAGGGCCTGGGGAGACCAAAGGCAAGTGATCAGACTCTCCTGCAGCAAAATGTTTTCAGCATCTCACAGGAACAGACTCTTGCACACACGATGGGAAGCTGGGTAGCAAAGTAATGAAAGCCGAATTTGCGATGGATTTTGCATCCTGTGGTTATCTCCACCATGTCTAGCAGTGTGTGTAATCTGATTTAAGGTTCCTCCATCCTGCAGTCCAGGCACTCGCAGCAGCTGCTTCCCCAGGGGATTTGCTGGTGTCTAATGAAAGCACAGTCCCTGCAGCAGCATTCCTTTGAGGGACAGGCATCAACAGAGCTGGGCTTCTCTACCCTCCCTGCCTTTGCTTTTCACGGAATTTGTCAAATTGCAATGTACTGAACACTCCTAACCCCGCTTTTCCCATCCCATGCCGTTCAGGGGCCAGGCCAAGCAGATGTAAAGATTTTTGTGAGGACAGACAGGTGGACAGAATCATCAGCCTGAAAAATTAAGCAACCTGATCTGAGCTTCAGGTTATAAAATTGGTCAAAAGCAGCTTTTCAAGTTTTCAGCCCAACTTGATCACCTTGCAGAAGGAAGGCAATCCCTATTACCTTGAGGCAGCAGTGTTCCCTTGAGGAAAACTCTCCAGAAGCTGTGAGGCAAAAGCCTTTGCTCCCATGGGCAGCCTTCACACACAAATCCTGCAGTATTTCATTTTCATATTCTCTATCAACACATTTGTTTTCTACATTTTAAGCAAAACAATCTGAAAGGCCTGACCTCTCTGGGGCTGACGGGTGTGAATCAGGGCACAAATGAGCTGTATCTGCAAGCAATGATTACTGAAACAACTCTCCAAGGACTGCAGGCAAAGCAAGGGTGGTATTATTAATTGTAGCTTACCGTAAAATAAGATAAATCAGAAAGAGTTACAGGTAATTATCTGTATGTTGTCATTGGTCAATCAACAAACTGTATTTAAGAATCTGTGATACAGTGATTTCATAATTAACTGCTCATCACCAGCACTTTTGGAGAGAACAGTGGGGCTGAGCTAATTGTTTCAGGAAAAGCAGAAGATAAACAAATTATAAGTGCCAAGAAAGTGGCAGCAGAGCATTGCACTGAAGGAATGCACGTTCTAAGCTTTGCACTTTGTTCTGTTCTTTCTATATTTTCATTTCTGCTGCAAAGCAGGCACACACAGCACACCCACTAAATGTCATCCCATCCATGAGAAACATCCACGCTCGGCAGCGTTCCGGAAGCCATCTCTGCATTCCCCCGTGGTGGGATTCTAACATTTCACATTCACTTTTGCTTTCCCTCACATCACCCCCAGTCCCCTCATTTCTGGTGAGACAAGGAATGGAGCAGGTACAGCCAACCCCAGCCGTGATCCCACTGCCCCTCCCAGGCTGGCTGTGAACAAGAGCATCAGGAATTCCAGAACCAGCACGGAGCCTATTACACCATGGACAATCTCCTGTTTTAAACTTGTACCTTCTGAATTCTGGAACAGCCACATCCAAGGAGGTGCAAAGCCTTTGCAGATGCCCCTCCTGCTCCACCAGCCCTCCCAGAAGGAATATTTCAGACCCTCTGGCTCCTCTTATAATCCTGATTTTATCAATACCACCTAGAAAACTCGGGCCACAAATCTCTCTCAGCTGAATACACAGATTTTGCTAGCTTCTCCCCATTAAGGTTTTAAATTACTGCTTTTAAAATAAACGAAAAATGCATAACTTGATGAAGACAAGTATTATAACAGCTTGGTTTCCTAAAATCTTTGTTTTATTTTAAAAAAGGCAAAGATTGCATAACACCACCACTCTGCAAAACTTTCCTCTCAATTATGTAGTCAAAAGCCTTCAAAAAAGTAATGAATTTCGTTAATTAAAAATTTATCTAACTCTTTACATGTCACCATTCCCAACAGTTGTTTTTCCTGCCGGGATGCAAAATCTGTGTTTGAAAACCTTTATGTAACTTCTGAATTTTTCCATCTAGCTCCAGCAAGCTGATATAATCTAGCAACACAGTCTTCTGTGTCCCTGTGCAGATATTGGCAGTGAAGTGTGAATGCTGCATGGGAATAGCTTAAAATATTTCTTTAATATTTTATCATAACTTTAGTTGATGTTCATTTGTGCTCCCTCCAATCTCAGGTGTTGGCAGATGGAGTTTTTTCCTTTTTAACTAGCAGGAGATGGAATTTTCTGGTTTGTTTTCCCCTACAGCAGATGTATTCATATCTCAATATATTTCAGTAATTTTTCTATTCCTCACCTCTTCCTTGGAGATTGACTGCTCACTTGCATAGTATTTTTTAAATAATGATGTTTTATTTTTTTCTCCCTGGATAGACAGAGAGTTTCTAACATTTTTTATTTAACTATTACATGTAAATTGATAATTCCTACGAAAAGATGGGTAATTCTCCTTATAAGTATATAGATTGTCAACTTTTATTTTTTAAAATGTCAGTCACATTAGGGAAAAAAAAAGCCCCAAATTTAGGTAAAGAACCAATATTCTATCAAGGCCCTATGCCAATAAAACTAATTTCCATTTATTCTCCAGTCTGCTGCAATTGAAGCACAGTTTCCCAGATTAATAGATCCAGTATCACTATTTAATCCTCTCCTCAGTGACAGGGTATAATGATCTGATGAACATGCTTCTTAATGGACTACCCAAAAGTGTTCAAAAACCATGGTGATAAGCACAGGCTAGAAAACTATAGAAAATACCCTAGAATAGAACAAGAACTGAGAAATAAAGCCTGTAAGGGACAAGATTTATTCAGGGATGTATGGGGCCTCTCCTTTCTCATAAGCATTTGCATTTTTAATTCCTTTATTAGTATTTTTATTGTTTCCACAGCTCCATGTGAATCACACAGGGTCTAATCTAAATTATCTTGCAGAGCAAGGTTGATAACCTCCCACAAATTAACATTAGCTCAGAAACTTGGCAGTTTGTGTATATAAATTACCAAAGATAAACGGCGCCTCCCTGCTTCCGTATAAATATAATTTACCGTGGATTTATTACTAATATTACAATGCACAGCCACCCTGTAGCAATTATTTATTTGTTTTTAATTTCAATAGGGCAGAAGTCAATTTGTCAGCCATGCAGGCTCCTTGCTAAAGAGGTGACCGGGGACTTGGAGAGCTCCTGGAGCACATCCAGCCCATGGCAGCGCAGAGCGGCCGAGAACTCGGCTCCACCTGGCAGCCCGGGAATTACCGACCCACTGGCAACCAGGGAATTACCAACCCGCTGGCAACCAGGGAATTACCAACCCACTGGTAGCCAGGGAACTACCGACCCGCTGGCAACCAGGGAATTACCAACCCGCTGGCAACCAGGGAATTACCAACCCGCTGGCAGCCCAGGAATTACCAACCCGCTGGCAGCCTGGGAGTTACCAACCCGCTGGTAGCCAGGGAATTACCGACCCGCTGGCAACCAGGGAATTACCAACCCGCTGGCAACATGGGAGTTACCAACCCGCTGGCAACCAGGGAATTACCAACCCGCTGGCAGCCTGGGAATTACCAACCCGCTGGCAACCAGGGAACTACCAACCCGCTGGCAGCCCAGGAATTACCAACCCACTGGCAGCCCAGGAATTACCAACCCGCTGGCAGCCTGGGAGGTACCAACCTGCTGGCAGCCCGGGAGTTAGCAACCCG